>VZTY01024445.1:291827-316711 GCA_013400935.1 Turnix velox
ACCTCTCTTGACCTGCTGGTCACACTCCTCTTGATGCAACCCAGGATTTGGCCTTCTTGGCTGCGAGTGCACACTGCTGACTCATGTTGAGTTTGTCATCAACTGACACACCCAAGTCTTTCTCAGCCAGAAAGGCTGACTGGTACTTTTATCTGATGTGCCTCTGACTATTTTTAATGTGAATGTTGTAATTTATTTTGTAGGTACTGGCTATTCTGGTAAATATTTTTGGTGGAATTATGAGATGTGATGTGATAGCCCAAGGCATCGTTATGGCAGTAAAAGATTTGGACCTAAAAATACCTATTGTGGTACGGTTGCAAGGTGAGTATGCTTCAGTACAGGTTCATTTGTCAATATAGACAGAAATATATTTTTCTTGAATTTAGTGCACTGTGGTATGAGTTGCCTTTAATAAGACAAGGGAAAATAAGGCAAACTTTGAGTTTAGGTGGTGAGGATTGGCAAGTTAATAAAAAGAGATTTCCTTCTTTCATAAGTACTGAAGCTTTTGTACAGATTTATTCACTAATGTAGTTTTGAGCAGACTTCCTAGAAAATGAAAGAATACTCTCGTCATAGTAATCTCCTTTTGAATTACAGTGACATTTTATCTCTTCCTTAAGGTACACGAGTTGATGATGCCAAAGCTTTAATAACAGCTAGTGGCCTCAAAATCCTTGCGTGTGATGACTTGGATGAAGCTGCAAAAATGGTAAGATAACTGGTTACCAATAACACTTTCAGATATAGTATCTGTCCCAAAATACTGAAAAGTTGAAAAATTACATTCAGTTAACTAAAGTTGGCTTAGGATAAACCAAAGAGATACTTATTATCAGAACCTGAAGCAGATGTTTCACAAATCAGTAATTAATATATTTTGTAAGCAAAAGAGCTGGGCAGTCAAACTGTTAAACCCCAGAAATACCTGTATCTAGGACTTTTCCCTCCAAAAACAGGTAAAAAGTAGTTTTTAAAAGCTCCCCAAAATGCTTAAACAACCAGATCACTCACTCTCCTTGGCAGGGGACTAGCTAAAAGCTTAGATTTATTAATTGAAAGAAACACTTAAATTGAGGTAGAAGAAAAATGCCATGCAGCATTTCATTTGAAAGCACTATATTTTAGTATGAGTGATTAAATCCAAACATACTTGAACCTCCTTTTGGGTCATAAATTAATTAAGTACTCATACATTCAGATATATTGGTCATGATTTCTTTTTGTGCATGTTACTTTGTTTTGCTTTAATCTCTGGTGTTGAAGTTCTGGATTGCTTGGAGAAAGAGTATGCATGCTTGGCTTGACAGAATGGCCCTCTGTTTTATGGAATAGTTATAAAGCCTACTGGGCTGATCTAGCTTTGATTCAATCAGTGGAAATCTTTCCTGGCAATATGTTTGGATCTTTAAGTTATATTACAACTATGTACTGCATCTTGTAAAGCTCCTAAGGAATCTGAAGTTCTTGGCTGAACCATAGAGCCCTGTAAATGATGTGTCGTGATCTTAAAATAACTGCATCTTTAGAAGCGCTTGTTTAAGGAGTTATAATTGATTTTGTATATTGCCCATAGATAATTCTTTGAACTGGTTTATGTAAGATGATGCCATGAGTGGGGTAAACAAATGGATGAGGACATATCAGAGAAATAAGCTGAGTATTCAATTCATGATGCTGAGAATTTTTTTCTACCCAAACATTCAACAGATACTCATAAATTAACTAGTGTTTTATTTGTTTTGAAGTTGGGTAGTGTGATCAAGAAAAACATACTACAAATGTATAGCAACAGTGAAGATGATAATATTTGTCTGAAAAAAATGTAGAGGGCATCTCATGGAATTTTTTATCTTTGGGAAACAAAGTTCTGAAGTTTTGTTTTTTTCCCCCTAAAGAACCATTTAGTTATAATATCTGTTTATTAATATTCCCCTCCTGTCCACACCTAGGATTTTGCTGATGATTCTCTGGCACTACTTTGTTTAAAAAGATTTGTCCATCTCACTCAGGTTAAGATTGTTTTTATATTAAGTATTTAATTTTCTGTTTTTCAGGTGGTGAAACTCTCTGAAATAGTAAGCTTAGCCAAACAAGCTCAGGTGGATGTTAAATTTCAGTTGCCAATTTGATCTGAGAAACATGCCAATGTCTAACATGTTCTCTGAAATACTGTGTTCTGTGGATATTTTTCTTTTTTTTTGGTGTGGAGGTTTTGATTGTTTGACAGGCGCACAAACTCAAGTACATGGTCTTTAATGTTAACTTTCAGAATGATCAGAGTTCTTGTAAAAGTGTGTTTGGCTGATCTTAAGTCCTTCTTAGTTGTTCTCAAGCCTCCAGCTTCTGCTGCAGAATGTCACATGCAATATAGTTCTGCATTGTCCAAAGTAAAGCTTCGGGTTGAAAAGTAATTATTCTGAATAAATTCTGAAGTTACCTTACTTGTAAATTTGTATTAGCCTTGATTAAAAGTAAATATGACTAGATTACCTAGTTGTCCATGTGGAGAAATGTATCAAAACGGTATTTTATATTGGAGACAGTTGTACTTAGCAGTATAATGGACATGAGCAAATAAATCATTATTTATGAACAGATGCATTTGAACTTGATCAGAAACATTTTTATAGAAGTGCTTTGCTGAAGCAGCTGGTAAATCTTCTGGACAATGTGTTTAATCACTACAAAATATACTGTAGCATTTAGATTTTCATGATTTCTGGTCCTTACAAAGAAAAGCATCGTGTAGTTTTATATATGAGCAAGCATTTACCAAACTTCAAGGAGAGAGTACATAAAGAATTAATGTCTATTGTACATCACTAATAAAATTGTACATTAATAAAATGTCTCCTGAAGCTTGTAATGTGTTTTTTTTTCTTCATATGTCACCATTTTGAAACATTGCATGTACTCATGGATTTAAGTAAAATTTAAGTACAATTTAAGTAAAAAGATTGTTAGGAGTAAATTTACGGCACCACATACATTGTTTTTTTCTTTCTTGATTTGCATTGCATGATTGCAAACACGTGACCTCTGGATGAAAAGCTTGGACAGATACACATATAGCATCTTACTGAAATAACTATATAACTGAGAACTGCACAAATAAATATGCAGGAAAATGAGGCTTTTGGGGGAAATGTTGCTTCTACTGACAAATCTAGTATTAACCATTAATTTTTGCTACCTTAGATTACTGTTAGTTTTGGCATTACATGGATTGTGGATGATGATCCATTTACCACTTAGTTTCAAAATGATGCTAAATTACTGTAACTTGGGTTTTGTTGTTTAAAATGCTATTTTCTTGGCTAATAATAGTGTAGTTCTATCAGGAGATAATGAAGACTTGTCTACAGTGAGATTTCAAAATGGGAAATCGTAAGATCAAGAACTAAGGATTTAAAGGGAAAATTGGCAGAAATTAATGTCACTCTGAATTTAAACTGGATTATTTTTGATCCTGATTGGTTTCTCACAACTGGCTGCTAAGCTGTTGATCCAGCATGATAAATTGAGCTTGTGAGTATGCTTGGAATTGCTTTTATTCCATGGCCTTGGATGGATTTGCAGACATAAATAGTTTGAATAGATTCATTAAGTACTGAGTAATTTGGAGAATATAATTAATTTCTAGCATGTTTGCTTCTAGCCTTATTTTTACTTTTAAAATCTGTGTGTAATGATAATATTCTGGATTGATAAGGCTGTATTTTTTTAAAGCATGCTAGCTCAGTTTTTCTAAACTAGAGGAAGGAATGTTAAGACAGAAGTGACTCGATGTTGCCAAAAATGACAAGTAGAGATGGTCTTTTGGTAAAAATACAGAACTAGGATTGAAGACAAAACTAGATTCTGCTATTGGTCCAGTATTTCTTTACTACCTACTTGGACTGTTAAATTTAGTTGAGAAGGGAGCCAAGGCAAAGTAATTTCATAATTAAGATGATTATGAAATAGTGACATTTTCAGTAACTTATTCACAAGTAACAGACTTGACCCAATGCAGTGTTTTGCCATTAGGGTAATTCTGGAAGCCCATAGTGTTATTTTAATGAAGAATGAAGAACAGATGTGGAATGGGAAGGTGGCAGAATACAATTTCCTGATCAGAGTTTTCAGGATGTACCAAATAACTTTAACTGCCAAATTAACAATCTGTGGAGTGGAAGATAGTTGCTTAAAGTTACTTTAGCAATATAATCCAATAGCTTCCTGACTGGGAGTAGTGTGTAAGGAGTTGAATGTGGTATTACAGACAGGGTTGGAGGCATGGGAAGACTGTGAAGGGGAATTTGAAGTACTGTCACCAGGATATCATATATAGGTGATGTATGTAGGTGGCAGGCTTACCCTTTTCCAAAGATTAGGGCTGTGGAAATATTATTCTTATTTTGCTTGATGAAGAAAAATAATTGGTGACCGACTGATTTAAGTATCTTGAAACTTAAGTAAGCCTATGGAGATTGCTTTAATTAACAGGGTACTTGCTTTAATTAACAGAGTGCAGTAATTAGGTGTATGTTTTAATTGTTCTTCAGACTGTTTTGCCTAGATCAATGTATATTGCAACCAAGAGATGTTAACCCATTTGGTGCGCAGCTGATAATTTAAAGGGACAAAGCTGATGCAGGAACTGTCTGACTCCATATAAATAAAGCCTTATAAACAACCTCCTTACCCATACTGTATTGCAGTATTAATAACTAAGAATGTGCAAGAATGGAACATATTCACATTAGCCAGCACAACCAAAAGCAGAATTTCTAACTAAATAAATTGAACATGAGAAATATGGAAACAGCTTCTTACAGGTAAGAGCTTCACAGGAGCAGGAATATTAATGGCACTAAAAGCTGACTTGCTGTCTTTTGGTGTGGTTGTTATTGGAGCTGAATTTTTCATCTGCTCTGAGTTATCATAGAAGCCTTTTTGTAACAATAGTGTGACCAATGTCAACCTTCTTATTCAGAAATTAGCTGTTCTTGTGTTCCATGGACACCTCAAGTGTTAGACTTGGGGCGTGTTGTGGCTAATGTTCTGGTAGGTACAGAGCTCCTGTTCTTCAGGCAAACTTTAGCACATTGAGTGCATTTGAGGTGAATAGCTGAAACACCCTGCAAACTAAACTACTTTTTTTAGCCAATTGAAATAATTGTTTTATAAGATGTGATGTCATAATTAAGTAATAACTTCAGATGCGATGAAAGACTTTCTTCAAGCGTGTGTTAAAAGTGCAAGAAACCTAATGAAAGACTTATACACACAAGTATTAACCTGCTTGGTTTGTGATCATTTTACTTCTCCCATTTGCAGCCAGAGGCAGCCTCCTCTAGACAAGAGGGAATGATGAGGCAGTCAGGGAGCAGAGGAGTAAAGTCACTCAGGTGTAGTGGACAATATGAGGCCAGTAAACATTTTTACTTAGAAAAATAAAATCTAAAAGATTGACCTCACTGAGAATTGATTTCTTGAGAGAGAGTTTGTTTGGCTTGTTTTTAACTTGACTCCAGATTTCATGTGTTAAAATACAGGAGCCTATAGTGATGCCTACAGAGAGAGAGGGAATGGTGTGCGATGGGGATAGTTTATTCATAATACAGGGTTGTGGTCTGCAGGGCAGGTAATTTCTGGAATACTGTCTTTGATTTCACAGACAGTAATTAGCTCCCTGGTTCTAGGAAAGCAGAAGTTAAAAGTACAGGAACAGAGCCCGAGGTGTTGTGTATTAGGCTTTTCACAATTTCTCATAATTCAGTTTCCTTAAGGGAAATCAAGCGAAGTCAGGTTTTGTTTTGTTTTTTCCCTCTCACTTTCTTCTGAGCTCGTATCATGCTCTGGTCTCCATCTGCATTGAAGTTCAAAACCACCATGAGGCCCTCCTCTGTTCCTGTTTCCTGTGGTTTCTGTCTCCTCCTGTAACTTTTGTTGCTGCTTGAAATCTTACAGAATGTTGGAAGAGTCCTTCAAAGATCATGTAGTCCAACCCCTGCAGTGAGCAGGGACATCCTGCACTAGATCAGGTTGCTGAGAGCCTCATCAAGCATGGCCTTGAATGTTTCCAGGGATGGACCCTGCACCATCTCTCTGGGCAACATGTTCCAGCACCTCACCACCCTTTTCTTCAGTAGTGTGTCCTTTCCTTTGCAATGGCTGTTGATTCCTGTGAAGGTCAAGGAGCAGCACACCTGGAGGAAAATGAGAAAGGAATTGGATGGGTGTATAGGCTGTATAAAAGAGTTCACTACAAATAACATGAACCTCCGTATTTATTTGTTTTATACTTCACCCAGATTCTAAGAGATGAGCATGCTTGTGGTCTTACATACATTAGCCTTGGGTATTTATGCATGTGTGTCCATGCATGTGTATGCTTGCATGTATTGAGAGTGAGATTAATAGATAAGAGTTTGGGAACAGTGCTTATCAGTTTACTGCAGTATGAAGTACACTGTATTAATGGTAAGTGTTCTCATTATTCATGGCCCGTTGAAACAGAGAAGATGCATTGGTTGGTGAAAGAGCCAGTATTGCTGCTTGCTTTGAGCGTCAACCCAAAACAGGGAGGTGATGTACTGTGGTTGCACTGTGTACCTCTCTGCTACCTCTTAGTCATCTGATTAAGTGCTGCTCACAGAAGGTCTGACTTGGCAGAGCTGTTGGGAGCTCTGGGACTGAGCTATTCACACAGCACCTGGAAAATTCTGGCAGTTGAGAGAATGGAATGTTCATTGGAAAATAACACTATACCTCAGGAACAATAGCAGAGCCACAAAGGGGACTAGAGCATCTCTCTTTTGAAGAGGGGCTGAGGGACTTGGGTCTTCTCAGTCTGGAAAAAAGAAGGGTGAGTGCTGCATCTCAACAGTGCTTATGAATACTTAAAGCTGAGTGTCAGGAGGACAAGGATATTTTTTTTTCAGTGGTGCCAGACAACAGAACAAGAAGTAATGGGTGAAAACTTGACCATAGGAAGTATTGAAGACAAGGAGAAACTTCTCTACTTTGAGTACTGGAACAGGCTGCCCAGAGGGACTGTGGAGTTTCCATCTCCAAAGGTATCAAAACCCAGCCGGTTGCATTCCTGTACAGCCTGTTGTAGGAGAACGTGGTCTGGCAAGGGGTTGGACTAGAGGATCTCCAGAGGTCACTTCTGCTCCCTACCATTCTGTGACTTGAGTCTATCAGCTAGCATAGAACTACTTTCCACCGTTTTGTACTTTTCTTATCAGCCATGACAGATACTGGCTGTGACCCAATCTTGTGGCTCGTCTGGGTCTGCTCAATGCAGCTGAGCAGATAAACAGCATTTATGATCCTCAGAAAGTTGGCCAATGTTGGAAGGCCCAAAGCTGCTTCCTGGCTGGCAGTCTTCAGCAGCAACTTTGAGTTTTTGCTATCTGCTTTTGCCTTTATTCAGAAATAATCATCTAGCTTGTTGTAGCAAGTACACTTGTAATGTTCTCGTATTCACTTAAATTTGCCACAATCCCAGGGGCAAGCAAGCTGCAATGTACCTGTTTATGATCCTGAACAGCTTGTACTGTTGACTTCACACTAGAATGGAAACCAAGGGGAATATTTTACTGCAATCTTTTCTGCTTTACTGACTGCCATTGCTCTACTGTCCTTCACTGTGGCAAACTATGACCTTGTCATAGGGCTGCTGGTTCTGCCTGAGCCCTCTGTCTCTCCTGCCAGCTCCCTCTGGCCAGCTGGGCTCAGGTTTCCCTCATTCAAAAGTGTGAGTCTGCCAGCAGAGCATGGGCATGTTGCACAAGAGCAAGAACAGGGAGAATTTATGAACATGGGCACATTGCATGAGAGCAAGAACAGGGAGAATGTGACATCCTTTTTTCCTAGCTAACAGTCCAAAAGCTGAGGTTTGTCTTCCTTGTACTGCTTTGCCCTCTGTTACCCATTTGCTATCTTACTGATTCCTGTACTTTACACGGGTGACAGGTCTACCCACTCACAGTTTCAAAATGTGCAAGTGGTTTTACTAACCCCTGCCTGTAATTATGCAACTTCATCAGTATTATCAGTGTTAGCACAGCTTATTATTCCAGATCTGTAGTTTTCTGTATTTAAGGATTCTCATTGATTGACCTCCACAGTTAAGGAATTGGTCCAAACCTGCTGGAGTGTTTGATGTTCAGCAGCACCTTGTAATTACCTCGCTCATCAGATTAATATGCAGATGCAACTGCATCATTTAATTTAGGCAAGTCCATGTTTCACTGTTCTGAAGAATTTGACCTATTTCAAGAGGGACAGGAGATGCAGAGTTTGGTTAGTAGGGAAGCAGCCAACTCTGGAGCGTTCTAGTGGTAATGCCACCTACCCCAAGCATGAGTTGACATCAAGTATACAACGATGGTTCCTTGGAGTAAATGGAACCACCTTGGTTTTCATCTGGATGCAGCCCAGAAAGCTATTAAAGCATATGACAGATGGAGTATGGTTTTGACAGTTGCAGTCTGCGCCACCAACCCACATCTTTTCCAGCAGCAGTCTGCTGGGAAGGTGGCCATCCTGCAGGTCCTGTTTGCCCTGCATGTCAGGGTGAAGTTACTGAGCAGCACTGAGACTGTGTGCTGCTCCCCTGGGTGCCTTCACCAATTGTTAAGTTCACCCTGAAGAAATGGAGTGGACTGAGAAGGAGAAGTTGTTAGTCTCAAGACCAGAGTTGAAGTGAGATTATGCCAAGTCACTTTGAAACATGGCACTGCCCAGATGAATTTTTAGTCTGTTAGCAAATATAAGTGTTCAAACTGATAAAGCAGTAAAGTTTTCACACTTGCACACTTGCCCTCTGCTTTGAACACCAGAGGAAGGCTGACTGGGAAAGCAGCTCTGCAGAGAAGGCCCTGGGTCTCTTGTTGTACAACAAGCTGATCATGAGCCAGTACTTTGTCTTTGTGGCAAGGGAGACCAACAGCCTCTTGGGCTGCATAAGGAAAGTCAAGGGTACTGATCCTTCCCCTCTCCTCAGCTCTGATGAAGCACATCTGGGGTGCTGAATTTCCCAGTGTAAAAGAGTTGTGGGTGTACTAGTGCAGGTCCACAAAGATGATGAAGGGATTGGAGCATCTCTGGAGAAGTTCAATCGTGTATGTCCTGGGTTAGTTGAGGCTCAGGGCATTTTACCCATATGGATGAATACCTGATACAAGAAGACGAAGCCAGGCTCTTCCCATTGGTACCTAGAGATAGGACAAGAAGCAGTGTCAACAAAATAGAAGACAGGAAATTCTGATTAAATGTAGGACTTTTTTAATGTGGAAGGGGTAAAATACTGATGTGGGCTGTCCAGAGAGGTTGTGGTGTCTCCAGCTTTGGAAGTATTCAAAACCTCACAGACCATGGCTCTGAGCAACCTTTGGGATTATTGGGTGAAAGGCATTTTCACAAAAAAGTGTAACTGACATTTTAACAGTACTTATTTGTCCTATCTCTTTTACTAGTATTTCCTACTGGACCAAGGAAAATTAGCTTGAAGCATGTAGGATTCTCACACCACTGATGTCTGTAATGTCACTTTTCACACAATGAAAACTTCCATAATGAGACACAGAAGAATTCAAAATGAAACAATTATTTGAAACATACTCTTAGGGAGGTTTTGCCTGTTGAGAGACTTACTTTCCCTTACAAACTTCCATATTTTTGGATTATCATTTTTCCTTTTTTATTGAGCCTAGCCAGGAGGAAAGGAAAGGCTTGGATGATAATTGCTCTCCTGGGCTATGTTTTTGATTGATGTTCCAGCTGCTGATCTGTAAGGAGAAGTTTGATTTGCAGAACAGACAAGAGGGATTCCCAAGGGAGTTGTCAGCTCTGCTCTTCCGTCAGATAAAGGACTGACTGGGGCACTTGAGGGAGCTATTCTCCTTCCCGTGGAGGAGGTGAGGAGGAAATATCCATCAGCCTCTAGAAAAAGGAAATAGATGAAAGGAATGAAGTTTAAAAAAAGTAGCAATAATTTGTTTTAAGGAAAACCAGTGCTACATGCACTGTAGTGCATGTAACTGACCATACCTAAAGGTAGATGCTGTACTGGGAGGAGGAAGAGATTAAAAGCTAATTTCAATATCAGAAGGCCTGTGTCTGGTTCTGTTGATAACTGTAGGGGAAAACTGAGCTTGATCAAGGGGAGCAGCAGCCTCACTTCAGGTTTTCCAGAGGTAACTGAGATCTCCGAAGTCAGGTTCCCATCCCAAATCTGTGCTTAAGGGGAGCCTGTCTCTAATGATGATACGAGAAACTGTCAGCATTAGGCTTGGTTAATGCCTCGCTTTGATTTCAGTCTACCAGTGCCCTGACAGCTTATTTGGGTAATTAAGTATCTTTAATAGGCAAGCCCTCTGTTATTTCTAGATTTTGCTTTGGATGCAGTCCAGTAACTAAGGATATATCTGGTGTTCACTGAGAGTAGGGAACACCAAATACTAGAAACAGATGTAATGTGATGCCTGGATGCTCTTGGATGCCTGGGAGAGAGCTTTGCATGGGCATCCTCAAAACACTGGTGGAAACTGAATGAAATCCCCCACAAAATCAAGACAGGTTCTAGTTAAAGCAAAAGATAGGGGCTAGTTAATGGACCATAGCTAAAGGAGTCCATCATACAGGTTTATGAACATTAGTTAGGGGGAAAGAAAAGAACTAAATATTACTGATTAATTTTAAGGTCATGTCTCCTTCTTACTCTGCATTTGAACATGCTTGGTGGCCCAGCTCATGCTTTGTATTCTGAGACTGATAAAATATGCTAGTACTTAAACTTTCTGTTGGTTTGAGATGTTCATGGCATGCCTTCACATTAAAATTTTCCCCAGGTCCCTCTTTCAGCCTCTGTTTCTGATGGATCTGTATCCTACAGTAAAGGTAATATTTTCTTCACATAGAAGGACTCATGCTCCTGTGGCAGATCAGGTGTTCTCTCAGGTTCCCCTTGAATTCACAAACAAGTCTTTAATCCGGCAATAGCTAAAAGGGTTTTCTGTCTCTGAGAAGGCACAGTGGAAATAAAATGAAATGTCTCTATCATCTCAACCTTACATTTCCTATTACAATACAAGCTGTCAGTCATACCTGATGAAAGAAATCAATGTAAAAAAATTTATTACTGG
The DNA here is from genome assembly GCA_013400935.1 of Turnix velox. Classification (NCBI taxonomy): domain Eukaryota; kingdom Metazoa; phylum Chordata; class Aves; order Charadriiformes; family Turnicidae; genus Turnix; species Turnix velox. The sequence continues at coordinate 302,975 of VZTY01024445.1, forward strand.
TTTCTGGGTGAGACCAGGCATGTTGATTCCTTCTTGCCTTGGAAGTAGCAACCAGCTGGAGAATGCCAGGCCATCTTTGGTTTGGAGGCGTATATGTACTGCAAGAGGGGAAGAGAGAGAGAATTGTGGTGGCTTTTCTCCTTCACATTGCCATTCCAGACTTTGGAGATGGGGACCTACCATCTGACTGCAGATGGGGTGATACTGGAAAGATGAAGGCTGGGAATCAAAATACAATGAGGTAGATGTGCAGGAAGATGCCGGGATGCTCCACTCACCTGGAAAACCAGGGGAAAAATCAGCACCCCATGCTGTCAAATACGCTGCTTTCTAGACAAAAGTAAATACTCTACGGTGAGTGACAGCTCCTGCTTAGGAGTTGTAAGATGCAGCTTTGTAGCTACAAATGAAGAAACTGCTTGACAACCAGCCAGCAGCACACAGCTACTTAGTTTACCAATGAGAAATTTGAGGAAAGGGCTAAAGTTTGTTAGAAAGCAGGTCTGCGATACAAAGGAGCATGTTTCTCCTTCACAAAACATAAAATCCAAGAAAAAATTTGAAGGATCACAGCAATGCATTTTGTATACCATGTTTACTAAAGTGTATAAGAACTAGCTGCTGCAGTCATTGGAGTATGCAGAGTTCCTCTGCATTTACCTTGCTTCCTTCCTGTCCTGAGTACCTTTGTCCATGACCAACAGACTTCTGATCACCTTGGATCTCCTTGGGTTTAAGACAGCCAGCCTTTTGTGTAAGAGAAAACTCTTTCAAACCTGCTAGAGTCCTGACAATTAAATATATAGATAAAGGGTAATTNTTCCTCTGCATTTACCTTGCTTCCTTCCTGTCCTGAGTACCTTTGTCCATGACCAACAGACTTCTGATCACCTTGGATCTCCTTGGGTTTAAGACAGCCAGCCTTTTGTGTAAGAGAAAACTCTTTCAAACCTGCTAGAGTCCTGACAATTAAATATATAGATAAAGGGTAATTTCCTGAATGATTTCTCCTGGGCTGCATTTCCCTGTCTGGAAAGCGAGTGAAAAATCTTCCCTGCAGCAGATCTTTAGCAGCTGGATGTAAATACACAAAGACACCAGTGCCAGCTGCAGGATGATGAGTGCAGCCCTGTGGGCAAGTTGTCTGGGACATAAAACCTGTCAAATCAAGGTGTCACTGTCAGGTCAGAGGCCATATCAGCAAGACACTCACATCCAAGCTACTGGAAAGAGACAGTTTTATTAGAGATGGCCCTTGCTGCTTTCTTTCGGTGGCTGTCTCCATGAAAAAACACCCTTCATGCTGCTCATGGACACCTGTCAGCCTTATGGACTTCGTGATGAGTCAGCCATTGAACTAGGCTCAGAATTCTAAATTTTAATTGGAACAACAGTCATTATATGTCTGTGATAACATACAACTCTGTCAGCAGTCCTCCTTAAGCACAGACTCATGGGATGCTTTATATCCTCCCATCTTTCCCTGCTGGTGGAAGAAATAAATTATATGGGTTTTCTTTCATCTCTGCTCCCCCACAGCATTAGCCTTGCATGTTGTTTAATTATTGCTGATTTTAAAGATGCGGGTGACCAAAGTTTTCATGCTGCTCTCCTGCATGGTGCTCTACATCCCCAGAGATCACCAGCTGTCTCCCCTTTATCTGCACCAACACCCAGTTATTTCTCTAAAAATTCTGTAGCTCCGTTTGGCATTTCTGGCCTGAGGTTCTGCAGCAGAAGGAAAATGAAAATTTGGGGACAGCATTAACTTAATTAAACTTCCCATCAAATTAATAACACAAGGAATGCTGTGCAGACTGCATTATTCATGTTCATGTTTTATTAAGTAAAAACTCAATTTTTAATGCCCTTAGCATTACTGAAAGATTTCTACCCTGCTCTGATAGAGTTTCATGGAAACCTTTGGCACACAGGGTTTCTGAGGTCCTGTGTATAAAGTCAATGTAATTTTCACTCAAGAGGTGAAAGATTCACAATTAATAAAGGAAATGACAAACGTCTAGTTTCTGGGAAAGAAAAAAAATAGTTGAACGTGGGTGATCAAATTCCAACATGGTTAAACTGATTAATTTTAACCTATCACCTTTCCTGGTTTTGTATTTCCTAGAACTCCTGCTACTCTCCCCACCACCAGTTTTGTCCATCAGCAGAGTGGCAGTTCATCTTTTAAAGGTTCTTCTGAGCTGAAGCCTTGCTGAGGCTTGTGGCTCATCCCATTGTTACCTGTACAGCTTTACTCCTGACCACAATGCAGGAGATTGTAATTAGCTACTGAAGTGGGTCCAGAAGAGGGCAAAAAGGCTGGTAAGGGGTCTGAAGAACAAGTCTTATAGGAAGATCTGAGAGAGCTGGAGTTGTTTAGCCTGGGGAAAAGAAGGGTGAGGGGAGACCTGATCACTCTAGACAAATACCTGAAAGGAGGCTGTAGCAAGGTAAGGGTTAGTCTCTTCTCCCAAGTAATAGGTGATAGGACAAGAGGAAATGGCCTTTAGTTGCACCAGGGCAGGATTAGTCTGGATATTAGGAAAAAATTTTACACAGAAATGTTTGTCAAGCATAGGCTACCCAGGGAAGTGGTTGAGTCACCATCCCTAGTGGTATTTAAAAGATTCGTAGACATAGTGCTTAGAAATATAGTTTACATTAGTGGTGGTTCTTAGTTGGAGTTAGGTTGATGATTGGACTTCATGATATGAAAGGTCCCCTATATGATTCTGTGATTCTGTTCTATGAAGTACTACACAATAAGAGGTTAGAATTGCACAACTATGTGCTCCTTGATATTTTTTCTCTCCATGCAGCCAAGCAAGCTGTGTAACATGGCTCAAAGGGCTATGGTTATTTCATTCCAAGGGGATTGAGGATTATGGTCAGAAAGATCTAGCACAAAATGAAATTATTGGCACAATAACCTAATGCATGCTCTAGAAAGAGGCAGTGGGAATGAAACCTCCCTTGGAGAAAGGAAGGAAATTAATGAAAACTGAAACCATGGCACAGAGATGGCATTAGTTGGGGGGAAGACATAAGGAAGGATCATTAAGAAATGTGCAGCTATTGCTGTAACAGACCACAAGGGAGAAAGAGCATATTAGGTGTTAATTTACTACACTTATTAAAAATTATTTTTAATACAGGGATAGGTAGACCTTCAAGAAAAAGCTGCTGCTGGATGACAATGTTGATGCTCAGACATGGTGCTTTGCCTGGTGCAATGTGCAGATATGCAGTCTATCCAGCAAAGCTGCCTTCCTTCTAAACCCCACTGATCAGAGGAATAGGGTATCAGATAGCTTAGCCTATGTGGGAAAGCACCCACCCAGACTCTTTGGGACATCTGTATCTGCCTATGAGCTATATGTAGAATCATAGTATACATTGGGTTGGAAGGGAACTTCAAAGGCCAGGTAGTCTCACTCCCTTGCAGTAATCAGGGACAGCCTGCACTAGATCAGGTTGCTCAGAGCCTCATCAACCCTGGCCTTGAATGTCTCCAGGGATGGGGCCTCCACCACCTCTCTGGACGGCCTGTTCCATTGCCTCACCACCCTCATGGTGAAAAAATGAGAACATGAACCTTTGTACTCTTGACTGAGTTTTTCTGGCTTTTACAGAATGAGAAGAAGTCATTCATTTCTCATTTAGTCACGCTGAAAGCATTCTGATGCCTCTCTATTAAAAGAGAAGTGTTACGGAAGATAGCATGCACTTCAGCATACCGAGACTCTGTGCTAGTGCTGGATACAATAGGGGATGGCTGTGGGGAGAGACCCTCAGCATCTGTGGTGGGTAAGGCTGGAAAAGGAGGAGGAATGCTGCTGTTGCTGTGTTTGGCTTCCTCCCACCCGGCTGCTTGTGTATTTAGGAAGCTGTGACTGGTGTTGATACAGCTGTGGAACAGTGATGGCAGCCAAAGAGTCTCAGGTGCAGTGCAGACCCTTCCCTTCACCTTGTTCAAGCCTCAAAGTGAAGAGAGGTTCTTGCAATACTGTTCCTCTACCTTCATGCTACTATTTTAGTAGAGAGAAACACTGGAAGAGGCTGGCCAGAGAGGTTGTGGATGCCCCCTCTCTGGAGGTGTTAAAGATCATTGAGTTCCAACCCATCTGCCATAGGCAGGGACATCTCCCACTAGATCAGGCTGCTCAGTGCCATGTCCAGCCTGGCCTTGAACACCTCCAGAGAGGGGGCATCCACAACCTCTCTGGGCAACCTGTTCCAGTGTTTCACCACCCTCACTGTAAAAAATTTCTTTCTTATGTCAAGTCTAAATCTACCCCCTTCCAATTTACATCCAGTATGAGCATTCATGCAATGAGCCTTCTGGATCTAGGACAAAAAGACAGAGCATTTACCTCTCCTTTTTGTCTTTTCCTACTCTCATCTCTCTCTTTCTCTCACCTGCTCCTGTTCATGTTTAGCAAAGTCTTTGCATTTACAAATACTTTTGCATTTTACAAATACAAATATTTGAGCTAATGTTTAAAATCTTCATTTAAAAAGAAAAAAAGCCACATGAACCCTCACACCCAGGAATGCTAAGGAATTGCTTCTAGACCAGCTTTTTTAGTTCCTTTTAGTTCCTTTCTAGTTCTCAGCCACTTCATGAATTTTTATCTTCACTTCTGGCATCCCTATAGCCTGAAGGCTGATAGACCTTGCCAATGTACTTCATGCCAGAAGCCTGAGGAGCATCTTTAGCATCAAAAATAAAACTTCTGTTTCTGTGGGTCTTTGAAGAAAGTTGTGAAAAGCAGACTTTCCTAGAGTGATATTCAAGTGCTGCTCTGCCCAGAACAGAGCTGCTGTTTCCGGGAAGGAAAGACAAGGCTGAGTGACATCTCACCAGTGAAGAAGGGAGAGATGAGTGCTTCAAAGCAGGATCCTTTATCAGCATCCTCTATCTGTCTGAGCTGGGAAATGAGAAAGAACAAAGGGTTTTCCTGAAATAACCATGTCTATTTGCTACCCTGGTATTTATAACTGATCCTTGATACGCTTCAGGTGGAGCCTTCTCATCTTCTATTTAGAAGAGAGGATGTGTGAAAGAATTAGATTCATTTTAGTAGCTTATTAGGTCTCTTAGGAAAAAAAAAAGACTAAATTTCTAGGTCCTCTTTAATCCTAAAAGGCTTGAACTGATATTCAAATGTATGGACAATGATCATAACAATGATGGAAACAACAACATTAATTACAACAATAACAATACTAACAATGCCACCACCATCACTACTACTACTACTCCTACTACTATTGACTTGGGAGTAGCCATTTACCCTGTGGAGAAGGCTGGTTCCAAAGGTTGTGTTATGATAATGTTGTGACTATAAAGAGAATTCAAGAGGTGGAAACCATGATAACAGGAGACAGACTCAGCAAGCTAAGAGGTGCCTTCAAGAGTTCTCCCTTGTTCTGGGTTCTCAGGCAAGTTCAAACTTTCTTTAATGTCTACCTCCATCAAGATGTTTAATCCAAAATCTGAGGATTCTCATTTCTGTGGGGGTAACTAAGGATAACTAAGCCAGAGAACGTGGTACAACATACCATGCTGGAAGGAAGGTTTGGCTTAGGAGCTGGCAGGGATCTGAGGAAGAGCTGTTGCATAGAAGGAAGATACTGCTGACAGATGCTTGGAGACATTGACCCTGATGCAGGCACCTGCTAGATCAGGAAGGAGAAGGAGCTGGGAGCTTCTGTGCTATGTGCTGGTTTCTCAGGTTTCCAAGACTCCCATACAGCTCTCTTCTTTTCCAAGTATTGAGCACCCTCTGAATAGAAATCTCCAGCCAACATTACATGGCAAGAATTTTTACCTGATAAGAGACAACCTGGATATGGGCTATCTGAGAAAGTGGTGGCACAGTATGTGGCTGTACAGCAGCTTGCTTTAGACACTTACACAGACAAACAATTTGCCACTGAAAGGTAAGATGAATGTAGCTAATGACACACTGATGTAGTGCCTGAGGCTTCTCAGCATCTTGTGCTGAGAATTTTCATGACCATGCCTTGAAAACAGAGACCTATTACACAGTCACAACTCAAAAGGATTATAAACCCCTATTTAGTTTGCAGCATGCTGTGTGGGTTCACTGACCCGTTACTCAGAGTGCTATTTTTCATTTACCAGCTATATAGCACAGCTGGATTTACAACATGCAGCTTCTGATAGCAACCCTGACAAAGAGCTCAATCAGAAACTTTCTCTGAGAAAAGCTATATTGTGCAGCTAGAAAGAGTATCTTTCTGATTGGACAGAGGGCCCAGTGGTCTAGATGGGTCATGGAAGGACCCAAGCACTCTCTTCTACTTCTGCATATTCATTCCTCAGTATGACTTTGCTGGGGAGTGAGGGAGATCTGCACCTTCTCCATCCAGCTTGAAGATGAGGCACTTGCAAGAATGACTGTTTTACCTTTTGCACTGTGTCCTTGGGACAAAATTCCAATGGAGACCACTCATAGTCATGAATTATACAATCCTCCACTTTCAGATTAGGACTCTACAGTGGCCATGGAAATCTAAGGCTGACAGTTCAAAGCAACTCTCCCGTGTCTCTTTTGTCGCGTACATGAGAAAAGAGGAGACTTCAGACACACCAGCGGGCTGTTGAACTGAATAAATAGATGGTTTTAGATGTAAGGTTCATGCAACAGAATTTGAGGATTCCATTTAGTAATTAATTCTGTAAATAATAATGTATCACTGAAACAGAAGTCTACATAGTAGCTCTGGACGAGGCTTTGAGGGAGACTTGCAGTGATAATCATAAATGTCAGCACTGTTTTGGGGAGGCAGGCAGTGGGCAAGTGCCCTCTAATGAGCTCTGGTTCAACCTTTGTAATGTTTGCCTTGTTATGGTTGCCAGGCTAAAATTCAGGAGTCAATCAGAAGGATATAATGGCTATATTTTCACTATGGCACAAAGATCCCAAAGGGAGATTTGGGCTGGAGGTAAGAAACTTTCTCTGTGAGGGTGGTGAGACACTGGAACAGGTTGCCCAGAGAGGGTGTGGATGCCCCCTCCCTGGAGGTGTTTAAGGCCAGGCTGGATGAGGCATTGAGCAACCTGGTCTAGTGGGAGGTGTCCCTGCCCATGGCAGGGGGGGTTGGAACTCAATGATCTTTAAGATCTCTTCCAATCCAAACCATTCTTTGTTTCTAAGTGTCTTTCACTCATGGATGATTCACAAAAATAAATGAACAAATAAGTTATCTACTACAACATGCGAATCCCAGGATATCTGCACAACTTAAAAATACACTGAAGTCCAGGCAGAGCCTCCTCTGGTTACCAGGCAAGGTAAAAATGTTGGATAATTTGCCAGTGTTCCTTTTAACTCAAATGCTAGGAGACTGCTAGCCATGGAGGTGCCAAATATCTGTGTGCTGAGAGCCCTTTGAAGTTTCCTCAGGGTCATCATAAAGAACCTTTCCATCTCAGAAAATCCAAGGGACATAGTGTCACTGTAAGTTCTGAGCAGAAAGAGAGGGGATTTTTTATTGACTTGCCAAAGAAAAGAAAAAAGGTGGTTATGCTAAAACCATCTCTGCATAACAGTGGTCTTGAGGCTGATGCTATATGAGGACCCCAGTTATTTTCATGGTTTCCTAATATTATGAGAGATGTTTCCCTACTTATGCTTTGAATGTTTCTTTTTCTACTAGGGAGCAATATATTCATGTTCACTGAAAATTTACAGGGAATGATTTTTACCTGTTTTCTGGAATTTAATTTAAGCAAGAGCTTGAAGATGTGTTTCCCTCAATGCTTTCAGAAAAGCAGATAAAGACAGGACTATAAATTACATTCTGTGAGAAATGTCAGCTAGTGTGCAATGGGCAAAGTGAGGAATATACAGAAAGGGTCCCAGCGCCTCTTTGGAGAGCTGGATCCTCATTTCTGCCTCTGCTATAGATGCGAGATTTAAATGTTTCTCAGTTGAGCATTTCCCTGCTCCTATGCTCCTTATTTTCTGAGTAGCTGAACTGTGACTCAGACCCTGCATTCTAAGAGCTGAAACTTTTATCCTTGGCAGATGGTTCTTTTTGGACTTTGTAGGTAAAGTGCAATTTAATATCAACTACACATAGATCCAAAATTGGATCTCCCAACCCAAGGACTTGGGGTTTGTGGATGTCCATTACCATCTTGTTTTGTCAGTTCTCCCACCTGTAAAATGGGAAAATGCTTCCTTGACACAAGGGAGCTTTATGCAGAAAAATCAATGGGATAATGATGGGTCCTTGAGAATATTTTGGAGGCCACAGCAAGGTTTAAATACCTCATTATGCTTCAAGTGGTGATCTAGACCAGTGAGACAAGAACAATGTGTTGAGTTACTGCTCATGATCTGAGCACCATCCAGGATGTGCAGTCAGTGAGATGAGTGTCCAAGACAAAAAAAAAAATCCATAAAATTATGTGATTAAATACTAGAATGATAGAGGTAAACAGAAGGGAGTAAAGCAGGGATGATTTTGCTGTATTATTTGCTACAACTTCCCCAGGGCTCTGCTGCATGCCTCAGGGCATGGAAAGGAAGTGTATCCTGAAAATTAGCTTCTGGGGTTACTTGTTTTGTGCTGTGTTCTTAAGGCTACAAACAGACTGGCTGGTGACTGTACATGTATATTAATTTCCACACCTTGATGAATTTTGTTACTCTTTACTTTTCCCAGTCACCATGATAGTAGAAGGCTAAACCCTACTGAATTACTGTTTACTCTGCATTTTACAGCAAGAGGCTTAACTCTCCAAATAAGGAGATGAAAAGGTTTCCATATGTGGTAAAATTTCTCACTAAAATTGCTTCCCAATAAAGCTATGCTACAACTTGTTCTGGAACACTGCTTAAAAGAGGAGGAGGAAATGGGCTACTTTTACTGAAGAAAAGGGAAATAGGCAGATATTACTGCAGTCAGCTGCAGTCAGTCTGACCCCAATTAAGAATGAGGTGGAAGAGTCCAGAAGCTCTGATGCCCCAACCCTTGAAGGCTGCTGTAATTTTGAACTTGTTACTCTGCAGTAACTGCTGACGTAGTTTGACTACTTTAGAAATTACAAGTTTTCTTCTACACAGACATTACTCTCAGTTGCTCCCCCTTATTTAACTGAATGTGTGAGCAATACTTATTGCCTTCTCATTGCATTATTCTTCTTTACTGATGATTTGTGGCATGTAGGTGAGAGAATAAGGGTAAAGAATAGCAGCAGAAGGCTGTTGCTATCTGACCAATTATTCCTGGAGTCAGGGAGATGACAGCAGCACTGAGGGGATGAGTTTGGTTTCTTGCTTATTAGTCTGGGAAGCCAGCAGGACAGAGAAAGTGGACAAAGTTAAAAGCAAGAAGGAATAGGGACAGTACTTGTAAGCAAGAAGGAATAGGAACAGTATTGGTTTACTAGCTAGGTACAGGCAAGGCTCCAGTGCTCTACCCCAAAGGAGCCAAACCATAGAGGTGTGACCTCATAGTATTATATGCGTCAAATACACATACAATGCCTTTATACAATAAATTCATGAGAGAAGAGGCATTGCTTGCTCTCCTCTTTGCACAACAGCATATGGTTAGCACTACTGAGAACAAACACTTATATCTATGAAATTCTTTAGGAGGAAACTTTCTACATAAATTTACAGTATTGCAATGGCTGGAAAAAGAGCCATCTGCCTTACTAACAATTGACCTTCTTTGTTAGCTGATTTGATTAGACTGACACACATCAAGATTTTTCTGCATCTTCCCAAACTGTGAAAAAATGCATGGGAAAAAATGTCAGTGGTTGATGTGGCGCAGCAAAATATATATTCATCGTCTTTATGAGCCTTGAGCTGCCAGTCTTTTTCATGGACAGCTTGTAAGAACAGATTTGATTAAGTGATCCAAAAGGCTCGAGCCACGGTATTATGAACTTTACTGAAGTTCTCCTGCTCAGGAAGAAACAAAAATGGTCAAATTGCCTTTTGAAAGGCATGAAATGGCCAAACAAGTGGTGACAGACTACATAAATTTAAAAAAAAAAAAGGATGGAAAGATGCAATTTATCACACATGTTGTGTGATAAACTCCTTGAATAGGCCCTCTTCAGCTTTCATTGTGAAGAGCTTTATTCTAAGCAGTGACTGTCATTTCCATACATTTAGGCTCTTTTGTTTTTGTTTTTTTTTTTTCTCCTTTTTTCCTTGAGAGCAGGACACAAAGAGAGCACATTTATTTCCTATTTAAAGGTTTTACATGTACCTGCCAGTGGGAATCTGTTAAAAGTGAACTGAAGACTTCAATGAAGTTCAGGTTCAAGACTTACCTCATGTGGATGTCCCCATAGGATTCCTGGCTGTTTTACACAAGGTGCTATGTAAAATTGAAGGAGGAAATAGTACTTTGCAAAATAAAAATATATGAGCAGCTTGTGAAACAGTCTGGCTTTTGGGCCCCTTGTGGAAAATATATTGGCTTAGTTGTAATTATGTTTCTCTAAACAGACACCTTCCTCTCCCCTACGCACAGGTAACTTCTGGATGTTTCACAGTATCCCAAAATAGTGCAATGGGGCAGGGATAGCCTTTTCAGACAGGCCACTTCTGCAGAGACATTCTTCTCTCTGTATGCCAAGCAAAGATTATACCAAAGTGCTCTTGCAAAGGGATGGTAAAAGCCCCAGATACCAACCGATATTTTGATTTGAGAATCTCCAAAGTGGTATTACCTCTGCCTGATTTCAGCATTGAATAGGACAAACGTGGGCAGGCAGACCCCTCTTCCACTGAATGCCTTTGAAGACATGTGTCTCTTACTCTGTGTGCTAGATGGGGAGCTCTGGCACTTATTTTAGGGGGTAGTTCAGGCACCAGAATGCTGGTTATGTAATGGATCCCTCCTCTTCTGTATTTATAGCCAAGGGCAATAGGAATGAACCAGCTGAGTCACATCCCAGCAATTTGAACCCTGCTTCTACCTGGCATGCTGTCTCATTGCTATTTTGAAGCAGGTCAGATCCTCCTGGGAGCATTTATATGGCACCAGTCATTGTGCAATTCTGCAAGTTAATGTTCATGAAAAACAATGTGGGATTTTGAATACTGTGGGGGTTTTGACTAATGTCAAATATAAAATATACAGTTGTTTAAACAAGCTGGTAGTTTCTCAATCTAATATGTGACTGATTTTTGTAAATCCTGTATTATGGAAGTTTGTGTTTTGATTTAATTTCCATGCCTCATTAAGGACTTCAGACTTCAGTCCTGATAGGAACTGTTTGCCATTCTCTGAAATGATGTAAGAAAACATTCAGCTCTTGCTGAGGAATTAGGAAAGAAAATAAACCATTTTCCTTGTTTGAATAGATATTTAATTAAAGTGACATGCCTTGGGCAGAATCTAATTAATACATCATCTCTCTATAACTAGAATTAATGGAAGGCTGATGACGGCTGAACTGCAGAAGGAACTGGAAAGTTCTTTTTTGTCTTCTTACCCATTTTTATCCGACAATTTGTCATTATTTTCTCATTGGAAGAGGGAAGCTTTTTTCCTGACCATTCAATTTTTATGTGCACTGATGGATAATTCCCTACTAGCTCTGCTGTTCTGCTTGCTTTTCAATTTTGATCATTTCCCTTACTACTTACAGTTTGAGCAGACACTATGTGAAGGATTTGCAGGGCAAGTAGGAAATATCCAGTTCAGCCAGTGCACCCTCAGGCAAATAGTTTTCCTTGCTGAAGGCTTCACTTGTGGTTGTACTGACCATTGTGTGGAACATGCAGCCTCCTGCCCTTTTCCAGGATGGGCTGATTTTGCTTTCAGTTGGTGTGATTTCTTGGATTATGGAGTTTCCTGTGGAGTATAGGGCATAAAATTGCTGGGAATTGTAAGATCTCTCAACAACTTCATGGATATTATCAAGAGAGGTGTTATGAAATCTCTCAGGAATGGGCCTGTAATAAGCTGAGAGGGCAGAGAGTAGTTTCTTCTGGCAAACTCGGTGGCCATCTCATGGTAACACAGAGGAGCATAGGCATGTTTACTGCCCCAATCACAAGCCCTTGTTTCTTCAAGCACTGGAATGAGTAGCACCTGGTTGCTAGTTCAGATGGCAGAAGGTGTCATACTATCACAACTTTGTGTGAGGTACTGAATTAACAATTAACACATGGAGCTATACATAATATGGTGATGTTGTGGAGGAACACTTTTTTCCTGTGGGATAAACCTAGTGTAGATTTTCCCTTTCTTGCCCACCTTCTTGGAAGGAGAGCTTCACCACCATCATGTGTGTCTCTGACTTCTCCATCCTCCTCCTACTAATGCCTGTTCATTCTTGCCATTGATATAACCAGCCTTTCCTTTTTTTCCATGTGGAGTGAGCTCATCTGTTTATAATGGTGGGAGAACTTCCATGTCTCAGCTTCTTTGTTAAGATCTACTGCTGTCAGGATGCCTGTGTGTATCAAAACCTGCTTACTTATGATTCTACTTATTGAGCAGACATATGTTGTCTTCTGCATATGTTTCTTCTCTGACCCTCATGTGCTTTGTTTCACTGTTTGCTCCTTGAAGTGGTTTGCAGACTCCTCAGGCTGGTGATCTTTTCTGTCTCATTTAATTTTTATAAGCTGTAGAGAAACAGGAGTTGCAGGTATTGACATCAGTCTAAGACCTGACAGGATGAGACTATCCTCCAGAGTGGCCAGATGTTAATGATGGATAGCTGAACTAGATTTATTGTCTACTGGTGCTCTCTAAGGATCCTGCACAAATGGATGTCTGTAAAGTCTTTGCATGAGAAGGAGTGGGTAAGAAGACAAGAAAAATTGCATGAATGGAAGAATAATGGAGAAGTGGACTCATCTCTCAGTATGAAGTGGTCAGGCTTAAGGCTGAATGCCAGCAGGTGAGGAAGACATCAGCCCCTGTTGCTATGCATAAGGAGAGCTTCTGGTTTCTGTGGAGTGGAAGGAATATGGGCAAAAATACCAAGAGGCTTGTCCTCAGCATTGGATCTTTTGGATGACAGAAAAAGACACCTTTCTCTAAACTCCTTTTAGTCCCCCATGTAGGTGCCTTATTCTTTTGTGCATGTAAAAACCCATTTGTACAGGTGATTTCTGGACGGTGGGGGCAATGGCTGTGGAGAAACTTTCCTACCTCTCAGTATTGCATTCTATACCTCTATTGTAATTCCCGTTCCTTCTCTACATGTGTACTTTGTGGAAGAAGGATGTATGTTCCCCCTTCAACATGCCCAGAAATATCTCCAAAAAAATGCCTTGTTTGGGCTGAGACCATTGGTTTTCATGACAAAAGAAAGGAGGTGAGGAGGGAGGCAAGCCTGATAAAAGAAAATTGGAGAGGCATCTGGTGACAGAAAGAGATAAATGAGTATCACAAAGGAAGGGGGGGAAATTGGGCAGGGAAAAAAGAAAGCGGAACTTAAAAACAAAATCAGAAATTAAATTTATGGTATAAAAAATATGAAACATAAATACAGTGAGGGCTATTGTAGCTTTTGGTATTATTACTTTTCTTTTTCATGCTGACAACAATGTTTTCTAGTCAATTTGTTGGATTTTTTCCAGAGAGTAGGAATCTCCTGGTCTGTTGGTGGAGATTTTATGAAATCTTGTTCTATTTTTGACCCTCTAGAGACTTCAATTCACTCCAGTGAACACCTGGATTGTCTTCAACCCCACATAGAATCATAGAATA
>VZTY01024454.1:299-58068 GCA_013400935.1 Turnix velox
CGGAGTCTCGGGGGCTGACGAGGGGCCGCTGTGCACACGCGGGGTACCCCCCCTTCTGCCTCCTCCCCCCCCGGACTTTGCGCGCTGGCCCCCACCGGCCCTACACTCCCAAGCCTGCCCTCCCACGCACCCACACCGCGTCCTTACACGCCCGGTCACCGTCGCACACGCGCCCCAGGAACACGCACGACGTGTATGCCTACACCAATATGTATATATATATATTTATGTATTTGCTTCCCCCGAAGCTCTTCCCACCCACACTCGCTCTGCTCTCCTCCACGCGTGTCACGCGTGTTTCTCTCAGGGTTTACTTATTTTTCTTTTTTTTTTTCTTTTTTTTTTTTTTTTCCTTTTTTCCCCTCCTCGCTCTGTTTTTTCCGCGGGCNGTCGCTCTGTTTTCTCCGCGGGCTGCCGTCGGGGTCCCTCTTCCCTCTCCTCCATCTCTCCAGTATGTCCGGGCTGCCGCCCGTGTCGGCGGGCAGGCTCCACGCCGGTGTGCCGGCTACCTTCCTCCCCGGTCAGGAAAGATCTGCCTCACCTCGACTCTCTTCCACCAGCCCCCCGCTTCTCCCAAGCCCGCGAAGGGACAGGGGACAGTGGGGTGTGAATGTGTGCCCCTGCCCCGACACTACAGCCAGCTGCCCGACCAAAAGCTTCTGAAGAGATCTCATTCCTCCTGTTGACAAGGTTTTGACTAGTCCTCCAAAACTCCTCTGTCTCCTATTTTCTTTTTTTCCTTTTTTTTTTAAATTAATTAATGCCACTGAGGGCTTTCTTCACTCCCTCCGCAAAAACAGCGCCCACTGCATTCGCTCTTGATAAACACGGGTGCGTCCCTTTGTGCCAGGTCTTTTTTAGCTCACTCCTTCCAGGTAATCTTTAGAGACCTTAAGGGATAAGACATGGAAAGCGGGTCCTTGGTTTGTTTCTTCATTTATTTAAGTCGGAGAGAGCATACCTTTGTTCCTAATCTGCTTCACAATGGACTCCGTGGTATGTCAGGTGTGTCCAAAGTGAAGAAAAAAATAAAGTACAATAAAATGAATGTTTCTTAAACTGTTTGTCCATTTCTGATGTGAAGATTTGATTTGCGTCGTTATTGCCTTTGTCTAAATGTTTGGGCTCTAATCAGAATAATACTTCAACAGAAGCGCAAACAGAGTGAGGGCTTGGTTACTTGGTTTTTAAATTTTCCTTTGAATTTGCTGTTGTATTTTACGAAAGGATGTTTTTCTTTCGGGCTTGAAAAACGCGGAGATTCGTATACATATTTGCACAGCAGCATTTTATCAGCATTCCAGATATTCGAAATCCACCCCAGTGCTCTTTATTCATTTTGCAGCCCGTTCCTCTGAAACTTCATTAGCGTTACGAATAGACGAGTTGAAGAGAACAAGCTGAAATCTATTTTAAGGCGTGGAATTTGTACGGGAAAGACGTGTGTGTGTTTGTGAGATGAATTACACCCCCCCCCTCCCGCCCCCCCCCCGATCTTGTGACACTACAAATACGTCAAAAGACCCTTTTGGCTTCACTGATTTCAAACCCCCTTTCCTCACTTTTTTACTGTGATCGATTGCTTTGGGGATCGTGCCTTTGGAGTGTGTTAAATGCACATCATTTGCTTGCTGGTAATTTAGTAGGTATGGCGGGGTTTTTTTTTGTCTGAAACACCAATCCCTTAGTTCATAATGATAATAAAAATGTATTTTAAATAAATGCAAGTAATGCGAAGGAGGCAATTTATATAACCTAATATCTGCTCCTTTTCATATCCAAACATAACGGCTCTCTTTTTGGTAATAAATGTCAGTTCTTTAATGGTGAATACATTATCCCGTTTAGCCTGTTGTATTTCATCGTCTGGAATCTTTCACCTGCTCCTGCCTAATTACACATTTTCCCCTTTACTCCCACCAAGGCAGAATTAATAATTGTGCAAGCACTGGAATAGATGGCAATTTCAACACTTTATATTTTAAAAAAACCCTCCTTCTTACATTGCTGAAAAGAAAAGGGAAAAAAAAAAAGAAAAGGAAAATAAAAAGAAAATAAAAAGGGCATTTTAGCACTTTTCCATGCAGCCCAGGTCATCCGGTTTTCCCACGGTATTACCTGCCGTTAAAAACAATTTCCATGGGCTTCCCACTCGCTCCCAGGAGCGGCCGTGACGTGCCGCTCAGGGAGCCGGACCCTCCACTGACTTTTTCGTGTCCTCTGGACAATGTTTGCGGTAGCGAAGCTGTTTCTCAGGCACAGAGGCACAGAGGCTGGAGTCACACCGGGAAGTCTCAGCGCAGGGAAGGGGAGGAGGAGTGGGGGGTTAATTAGAGGGGCATTAATCCGCTGTCTTTTGCATCTGATTTATTTTGCAATAGCTGCTCTGATGCTATAATTGCGGACTGACGCAATTTCTAACGTGTGTTAAGTTTCATACCTCAAACCAGCAGGACTCTGGTTTCTCTACGGGAGGTACAAAAGTCACCATTGTGAAGGTTCACGAAGTGAATTCGGGTTTGCGTGTGTGTGTGTTGGGGGGATCATTTCCCTCCCCAGTGTGTTCGGATGTCACCCAGAAAGAGCCCCTGGATGTCGTCCACCCGCCCGCCCCAACGAGCCGCCTGTGCTGTGGGATCCAGTCTGGCCTCCGGGCAGGAGACCCACATCAGCGGTGCCACCGCCTGGCTCTGCCCCTCAAAAGACAGCAACCATGGCACCGTGCTTGTCCTCCCCTTGCCCCGGGCCCAGACAACCCTGGCAGCGGTCGCGGCCGCCTCCTGCCCGGCGTCGGTGTTGGCGGGAAGGGGAGCCCCGACGGGCAGACCCGGGCCGGGGAGGACCCGGGCTTGCAGGGAAACCCTGCGAAGCTTCGCCTGTGTGGTCATTAGCAAACCCTATTTACGAAATGTCATAAAGAAAGATGACATCGGAGCGCTAGGCGGAGGGGCTACTACTTGACCTGGGCAAAGCCCAGGTGGACCCAAACAATTCGCTGTGGGTTGTCTTCTCCTCTCAAAGACCTGGAGGTGAACGGCTCTCTAGCCCCGGGTTGTTTATGTTTAGACATAGCCAGACCTTCTCTTTTCTCTCTTTTGGCTCCAACATCACAGCAGTGGCTCTGTGACTCCGAAATCAGCCACCCAGCCTGACCGCCTGCATCTCAGGATGCAGCTTTCCATGTTCTTTAAGCGGCGAGAGACACCGCAGGAGAAAACCACTGACATCCTTTCGGGGGGCAAGGAGGGAAATGATAGTATCAAATCTGTGCTTCACCAGTAGAAACAAAACAAAACAAAACCTATTGTGCTGAAAATCCCTTCTCTGATTGTAGCCGTTGGAGAGTAGACGACAGCCAACCCTTCCCTCTCTCCCTCCCGTCCTCGCAGCCTGCACCTCTGCCATCTCAGCCTATGCAATTAAGCCAAATTCCAAATGTAAGGTCTGTTTTCATGGCTTTCAGTTAAGCAAACAGGCGTGATTGTTATTTTACTAACGTGGGTTAACAATTCCATAAGTAAGCTGAGGTGGTTTTCCAATCCAGGGCGTCTTTTATCTTAAGACATAAGTAACACAACTTAATACGAAAATATGCGCTCCATTCCCCCTGGCATCTTTCAGGCTGTCGCTCTTGAATAAGAAATAAATTACCTTTTCAAATAAACGCGGCAGTGGTCATAGGCTTCGTGTCGTTCACAAGAGAAATACCTTAATTTCGCGTGAGGTATCTAAAAGTGAATTTTGCATTTAATTTACACGGGACACCCGAGACCATAAGGACGTCGGAGCCTACGAGTGTTTAATCTTCCCACGATAATTATCGCGACCACCCTCTCTGCGACATGGGCTGCATCCGAGGTGTCGTCGCGCAAGGAATAAACCCCCCCAAAACAGGCTGTAGGAAACTACTTGTGTCATTACTGCTGCTTAGATACAATCCTGTCGCACACAGTCAGGAAAACCCTACAAGCATGTAAGAAACCTTAAATTTGGTAGGTCCTCTAGCTTTGACATCTCACAGTAAAATAGTAACATCTGGAAGACTGAGCGTGTTAAAAATTCTTCTAACCCTACAAGAAGATATCCAGACATGGATTTTCGGATTTTTTTTCTTTTTATTTATTTTTTTCTTTTACTTTCCAAGTTCCCTTGTCCCTTTTGTGTTCCTTTTCCTCTCTTATTTCCTTCCTTTCCCTGGGAGGGGCAGCTAGGGCGGAGGGGGGCGGGGGGCCTGAATCCCTTGGATTCTCTGGACTCCTATAAATGAAAACACACAGGCAACAACGAAACCGGGATCGTGATCCTTTGCAGCCCTGTCCTACTCCATCCCCACCTAATGCCTTCACAGCCAGAGGAGAGGAGACTTATTTGGATAAGGCGCTTATTTACATTAGAATGAAGCGACAGTTCCAAACCTGCGAAGCGATAAGTACTTGGCAACTCATTAGGGACCAGATAGGGATCAGCCCCTGGATACATTATTCCTCTGCCTCTTGGAGGGCTGAGAGGGTTCGTGGGGAGGCTGCGCGGCAGAGGAAGGGGGTGCGGAGGATTGGGGAGGTGACGACGTCCCGCAGTTCCGCTGAGACCCGCCGCCGCACCTCAACGCTCCGCACCCGCGGCCACCTGCGCGGCTGCCGGGTGCTGTGTGGGCCGCGGGCGCCCCCTTCTGGGGGCAGCTGTTCAGGCGACTGCTCCCTCAGCTTTCCGCACCACACCGTCCTTCTCCGGGGATCCCACCTTCCTCCCGGCTACTCCCCGCTCTTTCGTCTTTGCAGTGCCATGGAAGAAGAGAGATTTAAAAAGAAACAAAATAAAAACAAACCAACCCTATTTTATTTCTTTTTGTTTGTTTGTTTTGACAGGGTTGAGGAGCTGGATGTACGACCGCGGGGAGCCGGTGCGGCGCGGCACGGCACAGGTTGTTGTCGGAGGTGAACGCTCGGAGGGATGCCAGCTCTCAGCCGGGCCATTCTTTCTTGGCTCTGCAGAAGGAATGTCTTTACCGGTTGCCAGCTTTGCCAATAAAACTCGGCGAATGAAAAAAAAAAAAAAAGCAAGCGTTGGTTTCCAGGAAAAGCACTTCTGTTTTTTAACCTCCCCCTTGCTGTCTAATTACTGATGTATTCAGCCTCCGAAGAACGGCTTCATAAAACTGTCTGGTAAATCCAGAGGCAGAGGCTTTCGCGCGGTTGTTCGGTTACAGGGATGTGTAAATATACACACACATGCTGATGCATATGCAGGGCTAGATGCAAGTATGGTTTCCAGAGTTTTACAAGGCATTTATGAGCATTAAGTACAATCGCACCAAAGAACTAGCCTCCTTTAAGGCTCCTAGGAGCTATGGTAATACAAGTCGTAAAACTCAGATATCTGCATAGGCGCTTTTATGAAGCCACAAATGCTCTCTCTGCACGGTTATTTGCGCACTGCTGGAAGTAACCCATTATGGTTGTTTGCATACGGAAAGCTGCGTCTCACCCTGTGAAAAGCAAAGTATAATAAAAAGAGGTGAAAGAATAGTTTAAAAAGTAGGACTCTCAAGACATATCTGTTATTTTCCATAAAGCAACGTGAACATGCGTTAAGAGGTGGATTTTAAAATGTGCCCCGAGCAGCAACAAACACATGAAACTTGGAGCTGCAGCAGCCTCACTGGCCGTGACCCCAGGACAAGCCCTAATTTCTAGCTGGGCTTTGTCCTCAGAACTGAGCTGTGTATCATGTAAAGGTGAAAGAAGTCATCATTCGGTTCTCAAATATGCTATCTCTGCTCTTTCCAGTTCTTTTCCTCTCTCTCCTGCCTCCACAAGGCCAAGCGAGGTACCATTTCTGCAGTGGTAGGCTGGTAGGCATGACTTGATACAGAAAATTTGCACCGAAGCAGGAAAATGTCCTGGCAGCACATATTTTAGTGTCCCTTCAAACACAGCTCTTCATTCTGGAAAACTGACTAAAAGCAAATCTCTCAGTCATTCTTTTTTAAGTCAGGTGGAATTAGCCCCTTTTGCTCAACCATTGTGTGTTGACCACATGGCTCTGACATGCTGCCCATCCCACTGCACAGCTCAAGCCCCAGTTTCTGTCCCCATGAGACCAGCTGGACAACTGGGATGGCAACATGCCTGATGTTAGTGTGTGAGGATGGCACCAGCCAAGTCAAACAAGGTCAGTTTGTCTGTTATGCAAAGCAGGAGGGATTGTGAGCCTGCATCCAGTGCTAGGTGATTGATTTAGAGTCTCTACACTTGACAAATTGAAATAGAAGTTGAGGTGGTGTAGCATGAAGGAAAAGAAACTTGAGGGATTATTTTTAAAAAATAAGTCTTTTATTTAACTTCATAGTCCTTAAATAGTGACAGATTTCTAACTCAGACTTACATTTTCAAATAATTCCATGTATGTAACTGGAGAATATATGTGTTTAGTTTGGTATGTAGGCAGATATATATACCTTTTCTCCAGCACAAAATTTTAACCTCAGACTTGTGGACACAAGAAACACTATAACAGCAAGTTACAAAAGCACAGCCATGGTAGGACACTCTGTCTGGGGGCTTCCCCCTCCAAATTTGGCCAGGCTGACTGAGTAACTGAAAATGACATTTTCCTGTTCACTGAAGACATCTGGAGAGCCACACTGAGTGTGACTGGGAGGCTCACAGGGCCAGAAGGAGGGCTTCCATGAGGTGGAGACTGGAGCTACCGTAACCGTCCCTGTGGCAAGAACACCCACAGAAACAGGTAATTTGCCCCTCCCACACCAACTGACAGCCAGAAGCAAAAAATGTTGAAGTAACTTACATCATAGTTTGCCTGTATCATTACTAAGGAGGAACTGAAAGCTGTTTTATGAGGAGCAGACAGACAAGACTAGCTTGAGCTTGAGACATAAAAAACCCAAACCACTAAGATACCTGAAGGCATCCCAATTAAGTGATATTACCATCCCGATCAAGATGCAGTCATTGTTAGTAAGTATCCCTGATTTTTAACACAGATATTCCAATTAGGTAGATTGCCTGATTAGGCACACTTAAATTTAAGTGGAGAGAACAGTGTGGAGGTAATAACTGTGGATGTTGTTTATAAGGGCCAGCCTCAGAGGGGAACTTGCAGCAGGGTGTAAGTGGAAATTAGACAGTGAAGCCCAAAATCACAGCAATGCTTCTCTGCCCCATGGTGAGGAAGCATCTCACCCTGAAGGCATCCAGCCTCAGTCAGTGCTTCCATCTCTTGCCCGCTTGTTCTCCGGGCAGCAGTAGCTCTGCTGCTGGGCATGCCCGCAACCGCCTGAGTCAGAGCATCTTGGCACCTGTTCTCAGCCTAAAACCCAATGGGATCCAAAAAGTAGGCAGAGTGGCGTCTAAGTGCCTGCAGGGGCTGATCCAGTAGATAATGTCTTGGGCTTTGGGATAAATGTGAAAGAAAGGTCCTTATCAGCTCTCCACTGCATATCTCTCTATTTTATAGGTCTCAGAGCTTGTCAAAGACTCATGCTTTTTGGATGGAGTGACTCAACGTGACACATTTTGGCAGTAGCCACGTAGATTTTTATGCCTTTGCCATTTCCCCTTGTCACTCAAGCTTTGACCTTCAAAGTCTAAAGCCCAGGTTTCTGGAGGGAAAAAATGCAGACAGAAGGACTTCCAGACACTGACCCTTTTGAAAGCCCTAAGCCGAACCTGCCAAGTGTGTTGAGTGGAGAAAGAGAGCAGGGGATCAGGCATACATCTGGTTGTGCCATGTCTAATATTCACCACGGGCACAGCTACAACTGAAATAACTCCTCTGGCTAGAAAAGACCTCCATGAAAGGAAGTTGCAGTGGACAGGGATGGGGCAATGGGAAGAGCTTTGTGATTCTCCATGCGTTTGTTTCCCTCCAGAGGCTGGTCTTGTCTTGCATCTATACACTGAGTAAGGAAGGGAATGAGAATCCTCCACCACACCTTTAGCTTTCAGTGTTAGCTGAGCCTGTTTGTCTATTTTATTTCATTTCCACCCCCCTAACTTTGTCATTTGCAGTCTCAGCAGGATAGGGACTGCCTCCCATTCTGTCTGTACACTGCCTATTTCCTGACTGTACCTGGGATCTTAGGCTCTTGTGCAGATAACGAATTGGCATAATTTTCTTGGGGGATATTCTTCAAGGATTTATCTGGAATGGATCAAACTGGGGAGAAAAGATACCATTTCCTTTGGTAGAGAAGGGCTTACAGTAACCATTGAATTAAAATGATGGCTTTTCAGGGGTGAACACAGGTGCTGCATCACAGATTTGAATGGGCTGAATAGTACATTGCGTCCCTTTCTCCTAAATTCAGGGAAATGGCAGCAGCCATCTAAACCTCTTTGAAGATGACACAGAGTTTTCTGTCTGACCTGCAGCAAAGGTGTGCTCTTGTGGTGTGCCTGGTTTCCAATGTACCTACCCATAGAAATTCCAAATGTCGTAGCTTCATGCAGTTAATTCATCTCAGAGGTCTCTTGCATGTGTGTCATCCTGACCTTGCACAGTTGTGTGGCATGCAGTAAATCAGTCCAGAAATTACTGTTTGAATTTTAAATTTTTTTTTTTCCTTTTAATATTCTGCTTTCTCTTTCAAACAAGGCCAGATCCTCAAGCCATGAAGCTGAATTGCATCAGCTGTGGCTCTGGCTTGGAAAAATTAAAGGCCAGCACCTGTGCCAGCTCAGCACCCCTATGGTGGATGAACTCACAGAAGAGTGAGCAAGACTAGAGCTTGAATGGTGCTTCTACATTTTGTGTATGTATATTATGTTCTAGCTAGCACCATGGGGTGGTGGTAAGGAAAACTGCTGCTCTGGGCAGCTCCAGAATTGAGATTGATTTCAAACTCCATTCAGTTTGAAAAATGTCCATCATGAAGTGCAGCGTGTAATGGTGGCACAGCGTTTGTTTCTTTCTGCAAAGTAAAGTATGCTCATTAACTCTTCAAAATAATGTTATCTCTTGCAGTGCATTTCCCATTGAAGTGAAAGGGAATGTTCCCATTGACATTAGAGCACAATTTCCTCTACCCCCTCCTTCTTAAAAGACTTCATCAAGCATGTTTAGTAGAAACCTATGAGAGCTGTCTAATGACTGGCTTGCTTTGCCCAGGGAAAAATGTAACTATAAACTGAAACATGATGCTGCAAACTAAGTTTAGTAGAAAGTGTTTAGTCTAGTGCTAGATGAATGATGGAAGCTTGTATTTGTGAATAATTTATTTGACAATTGGTGGGAAAAAAAGAATGACCAAATAAATTCTTTGCTCGTTTTTCTTTGCCTGTCTACAAAACTGACTGAACAATGCACAAACAAATTGCTAATATTTATTCAGGAGCAAAGAGGGTAGCTTTCTGACAGAAGTGTTTTCAGCAGTGAGTTGGACTAGCACCAGATTAATTTTATCGTATCCTCTGCGTAGTAAACAAAGGAAGTTGTTCTGTTAGTTACTGCATTTACTGCAAATTTGCATTCCACCAGTAACACTTACATTATATTGCAAATCCTGTGTTCTAAAGACTCTGTAAATACTTGCGCTTGGCTTTCATGCCCATGGCCAACTTCAATGAGGTTCCCTTTATAATCCGTATGGTGGGTGCTGCCCACCTTCATTCAGCCTCTTGTGAGCAGTAGCATTGTAGCTGACAGCTATGTACCAGGTTGAATGAGCAGAAGCTCCACTGCTAAGGAGAAGGTGTGTTCCTCGATCAGGAGGACTGTCATCTCCCCGTACGATGATGCAAATAGTTGCTGATTGCCAGACAGAAGCTGCTTATTAATTATTTTTCCTCTTGGTGAGAGAGAAAATACAGACAGACAGTGGAGTCTCTAAAGAGCTGCCTTTATTAGCTTGACCTGACAGCAGCACAGAAGTGTTTTGCTTGGGGACAAAATCCATGTTTTGTCTTGCAATTTAGCAAGCTTGTCTGCATCACCTCCCACGCTTCCTCCTACAACCTTTCCCTTCCCCTGTGACACACCCAGACTTCTTTCTTGCTAGACCTTCATCCTCTGCTACCTCCTCCTGTGCCAGCAAATGAGCTTAAAACAAATCTAAAATGAATATGTATTTTTAATGCTTTTCTCTCCTCCTTACCCCTTCAGAAAGGTTACAGACATAACTTTTTTTTTCTGCATAGAATACTGAAGGTACAAGAGCATGCTTCTTTCCACAAATGATCTCTCTGATCTCTGATTTAGTGCTATTGTAGTCAGTAGGTTTCATGTTCTTTAAGGACTCTGGTGGGGCTGGCCTCTTGCTATGGATATATATACTGTGGGTTCACAGAGAGGTGTCAGGCATCTGCAAGTGCCACAGGAGTCAGGGGAAGCTGTACTTGAACACTTCTTGGACTATGTCTGTCAGCTTCAGCTGTCACCTGTGCCTGTGCTTACCCTCTTTGAGAGGTTTACAGGTGCTGGCTTTACTTTAGTATTTTCTGTTCAGGTGGGAATAGAATACTCTTTTTGTGGCTTCACCTCTTCAGGGTTGCCTGGGTGTAGATGAGTGCAGGAAGGGGAGGCAAGGTGGGTCCTTCTAAGTGATGTACATAAGCTCTTGCAGTTGTGTTCCCTAGGATTTCTTAGTTCCTATCTATTTCCAAATGCTGCCTGAGAAAGTGAATGAGATGTTTCATAGCATTGCCTCTTTTTGGAGTGTGGGGTCTACTCGCCCCTTTGAACATGCAGACAGGTTCAAACTGTGTCAGGGCTGTTGCAGGACAAGGAAGGGAGAAATGAGACATGGAAAGAGCAGGTCATATGGTTTCTTCTTATCCTTAGCTCAGGCAAGTTCCCAGTGCACATAGAGAGGCAATGCCTGATTAAATGCTATAGCTCTTGGCTGTATAGGCTGTGTCACAGAGCCCAGAGGTGCACAGAAGTACACTTAACTCCATGCTGCAGACCGAAGTGGTCACTCATGGCTTTGTCCTCAAGACATGACCCAAATTCAGTAGAGCCTTGTTTGTGTTTGGTTACTGAAAGCCAACAAGGTGTCAGCCCAGTTTCTGACATAATCCAGGGCAGCTGCAAGGTGGTAATGAATTATATGCTGCTCTCATAGCCGCCTTCTCCTACCTGTTCCTCAGAATAAAGAAGAATGGACTAAACCCGTGGTGTTTTAGCCCAGCTACTTATGGCCATGTGGGCTCAGGGATGGCAGTGCCGGACAGATGCTGCAGAAGAACTGTGAAAAATAGAGGGAAAACATCCAGGCTCACCTGTTTTTGCAGTGCTGAGAAGTCAGAAGATGTCCTAGAAAGAAAGAAGAGCCCAAACCCCTGGATGACCTGGTCTTATTCAAGAAGACATCTCTCCTAAAGCCTCAAATGTAAGCTGAGCAAAACAGAGGCATGGGCTTTGGGATCTGATGCTTTTGGGCTGCTCATAAGTTGTTTATCTCGAGCTGAGTTCTCAGCTGAGCGTATTTCCTTGTGCGTGCTGGTTGTGGGATCAAGCCCTGGTAAGCTGGTGAGAGTCACTGCTGCTCCTCCTGGAGCCAGAGGCAACTCAGGGTAATCAGCACGTATAGGAATAAGCTCTGACAGTGGTAAGAGCACCAGTTTAATTTCACTGTGGTATGCAGCACTCCAAGAAAACTCCCAGACTCGATCCTTTTCCTTCAAGCACAATCCCTTATCAAGGTCCTTGGCAGCAATTCACTTACAGAAAGGAGCAGCTGTCATGGTATTCCCACATACAAACATGGAAAAACAACCCCTCCCTATTTTCAGTGCAGCAATGTTATGTAGCAAGAATAATTACAATATTTAACACTTGTATCTGCTCTTTTAATCTTCAAAGCATTTAACGAGTGCTGGCTATGGGTAATTGTAGCTGCAGAGTGATTGGGCTGTTTGCACAAAGAGGAGAAGCGTGTGCATGACTGCTCCAGTGGTCCTGCACAGGTTGAGCACACTGCAAATAGGAGTGTAAAGGCTCAATGGTGCAGACTCTCTCAGCTGCCTGAGTTGATGGGTCTCTTTACTGATCATTGGTCACTATTCTCCTACTGTAGGTTAGTGACTTCTCGGGTCTGCTGGTGGAATTGCTCACCTTAGGGTTTCCCAACCCATCTCAGTCCCAGTGAAACAAGTTAGGAAAGACCTAAACAGCAGGCTACTTTAGCTGACCTAGCTTGTTTTGACTGGAATGGTTGAGGGAGTGCTGGACTAAGTGGCTCAGCTGGCAGACCTGAGAAAGTGGTATCTCCTGGCAGATGAGCAGAAAACATGACTATAAAGAGAGTTGTAGGAGGCTGGCAATCATGGCAGCTGGCACAGAAGATGTGTGCCTGTCAGAAAGAGATGAGCCTATACTCATTCCTCATCCTTTTGTTTGTCTCTTACTCCTAAACTTGGTATGGAAAACTTGAGTGCAACAGGCATTATTTGTTTCCTTACCCTTTTTACTGTATCTCTGGGCATGCACTGGAAAACTAGAACAGGTAATGTTGATTTTGCTTTCTGACTGGGTTGTTTGTTTTTTTTTAAATTTGGGAAGAACAAAAGATAGCTTTTCAGTCTTTATGTGAGGAGAAAAGACACAAGACAGCTGTTCAGTCCTACTATTTTTATGGCCATCCATTATTGCTTCAATCTGCAAAACCAGCCATTTACTTTTGCATAGTGGCTCCTGCATTCTCTCCTATTTTTCTCTCTTACTGAGTTTGGTCATCCAGACATACTCAGGTAAAGCTTCTGCTCTTGCTTAGAGCAGACAAATGAGATTAGTAAATGTGAAATGCATCGTGAGAGTGTGCAGGTCACCAGGGTGACCAGGTGACCAGGTGACTGCTGGCACCTGGGATGCTAGATCAGGGACAGACCCGGGTCATCCTGACCATACAGTTCAGTTCCTTGCCTTCACAGGCAAAAAAGCTTTAGATTTATTAATATAAAGAAATCACACAGGCAACAAAGCCTGTGTTGGTCTGATCCTTTCCAATGTCAATGACTCTGTGAGCCTGGGTACTAGCTGTACTGTTTAGATAAGTTTGAGGCCCACATACCTTGCAATTTGATTTTAAACAAAGCAAATCCAAACTGCTGGCCCCTTTGTTTTCACTGGAAATCACACTCTTATCTGTGCAGTACGAGTATCTATCCTTCCTGCTGTTTAGGAGGAAAATTAAGGTAATATATATTGTAAGGTGATAACAATACATTAACAGGAATTGGTTCATTTAAAGGGGTTAGCTCAGGTTTTGCGTTTATTTAAACTGTTCATGCACATTTTAATTTTCCCCTTGAGGACTGTTTTGGGGAGAAAGATTGTGAAACTCTGAGCTGGTTCTCTCCTATGTTGCAGCTTCATTATTATGTGCATAACTCCAGAAAATGAAGTCTCTACTTTATGAAAATATGCCTCATAACAGTGTCGCCTGTCCTTTTTGTTAGTGAGGTTTTGTAATTCATTATTGGATAATGTTTTTTTTAAGGACTCCATTCCTAAAACAAATTGATGAGAATCTTGTCATTCTCTTAAATAGTTGTAAAACCTTTCTAGACCTAGACATTGCAGAAGAAAGCTCCAGAAAGAAACACATTCAGAAATCACTCTCTGAAGTTTAACCCTGTGATTCCTAAATTCCTTCTCCTTTTTGAGGGCTTAAATATTGTGATTGGCAGAGCTAAGAAGGGGTCAACTCTCAAAGCCAGCTGCTTTCTCAGTAACTCGGTTGCTGGCCTGTATGGTTCCGTGGCTGGACTTTCTGTGAGACCAGGAAAAAAACCACCCTGAAATCCTCTCCCTTGCTCTCACAGTTTCAATTAAGTGCAATCAATTGCTCAATCAATCTTTTGCTCTTAATAAAGTCAGTTATCTTTTTCCTCCTAATTCCCCTCCAGGTTTTTTAACAATTGTTCAGACAGACACAACAAGCAGCTTTTGTGAAGGAAGAGTGTAGGCGTTTCCTTTGGCTGTTTTCACTTTCTGCCTATGATGATGTTATGTTCTGCACCCTCCCCTAATCCTAATCATATACAATGAGTGTGCTAGGAGTCCTTTTTTTTTTTTTTTTCAGCTGGCAGGGATTGAGCACCCTAATTTGATAGTAAAATCGTGCCAAAATATTTCAGGGGGGAAGGAGGAAAACAGACATTTTGTCATCTTTGTGTTGCTGATGAGTCAGGCCACTTAAACTAAGGAAAGGTTTAAAAATGGGAAGGGAAATGCTCTCCAGCCTTATCTACTCCAGCATAAATTTGGGTAGAAGGTAGGAGTGGAGGAAGTCTGAGGAAATCTGTTCTTTATTCAAGTTGCCTTTAGATGGTTAACATAGTCAACAAATCAAAAGAAGATGCACTAAATCATTGCCCACTATTGAGCACCCGTGAAAGAGGGGGAGAGGCCCATTGTGCTTGCCTTGTTTCTGTGTGCAGAAGGGATGTCTGCTTGATGTGCTCATGTGAAAAAGGTCAACACTAGCTTCAGTTGTATTTCTTTAATTCTTCTGCACTGCCATGCGGGAGGGAGATAATGTTGTACCTGTGAAAGGCATATTTATACCTGAATAAACCTGCCTTTGGAAGGTTTAAGTCTCCTGGTCTGAAAAACAAACAACCTGTCCTTAATTGACATGATCATGCAACTGCAAAGATTATCCCTTGGTCCAGCAATGTCTGGAGACGGAACTGGTTAGTCCCATTCAAAGTGGATGAGAAGATTAGATTAAGCAGATAACTAAGTAACTTAAGAAAAAGGTAAAAAACAACATAAAAAAGAAGAGGTGTATTCAAGAGACTTACGGGTGACCTGGATGGGAAGAAGAGGCACAAGGGTGTGGTACAGGGGAAAAGCACCGGCAGCACAGTCCTTACTTAAACTGTACTTAAACTTGCCCACAGGCTGATTTTAGCATAGGGACAGTCATGTGAGGCCGATATGTTTAAAGGAAAAGGTGAGGAAGGGGGAGACAAGAAAGTGGTTTTATGTCACTGTGAAATGAAACTGAGTTAGTGGGAAAGCCGGTGGCCTAGGGAAGCTGGTGGAAATCACGTTATGCAGGGCAGCAACTGCACTGCAGCAACTCATGCCCCTGTCCACAAACTCAAGGCTGCCTCACACTTGGCAGTGGTCCTGTGAGCACTGACTGCTTCTCCTCACAATGAGGCTGGTGAGACACTGAAGAGGATGCCCAGAGAGATGGTGGAGGCTTTGTCCCTGAAGATGTTCAGCGCTAGGCTGGATAGGACTCTGAGCAACCTGATCTAGTCAAAAGATCTCACTGCTTACAGCAGGGGGATTGGATTAGGTGACCTTTAAAGGACTCCTCCAACTCAGCACCTTCTAGGATTCTATTATATGATTCTATCTTCTGTGCAGTTGCTGTGGAAGTATAAATAGAAGTATAAAACTCAGAGAAATATGTTAAAGGTGGTAACAAGATAATGAGAGGGAAGTTGTACCCTACCCGATGGGCCATGTTTAACTCTTTTTGAAGCTAACCCTGCTGGAAGGTTAAAAGGTGAGGAAGGAGTTTGTGCATTTTATTGTCAAGACACTTCTGTCCCTGTCCCCAGCTGACTCAACTGAAGACAAATCCTCCAGCATAGCTTGGAGGAGGACTGCTCCAAATGAGATCAAGTAACAGTGGCTCCAAGGACACAGAAACCAGTTGGATACTGAGATTTCTCATGAATGTCCCTTTGCTTGGCTTTAGGGATGGAGGAGCTGTGTAGGAGCTGCTGTGCTGGTTACAAGCCAGGAGGCTATCTCCTTGCACTGGGGTGATCCTCCCTTGGCTGGGTCTTCTGCCCTCAGCAGCCTTACTTCAGGGGAGGATTGGGGCCCAGGCCTTATCTCGTTTGATTATATTAAATAATCTGTCTGCCACATTATTTACATAACTCTTATTTAAATAGTTTTACGTCAGACATACTGAATCATGAGACTGGAAGTCTAGACAATGCTTGCTAGGCTCATCCTGCCTTTAACCATCCTGCACCTCCATTTTTCTTGTCTCTCCTTTCAGGATTACCCTCTTCTATGTCCTGGTGGGACATAAACTGTGTGCAGTGGTCCTATGGATTAAGAGTGAGCAAACTTCAGTTGCTGAAGTTAGAGAGCAAGAACATAAGGGCAGAAAAAGAAGAGGGGGAGTAGAAGGCAGGGAGGAGGCATGCTGCTGTGAGTTGTTTGTCTGGTTTTATTGGGTCACCTCTTAGTGAGGCTGGAGGGCAAATGGCTTTGGACAGACAAACTTAGGAAAGGACTTTACCCCCCGAGGTTGCCTTCTGGCAGGCATTGCCCTGGAAATCTGCTATAGGAGATAATTCATTTCACAAGAGCTGAAGAAGGAGGTATAGAGTTACCTTGTCCTAAGCAGGCTTATAGGCACGGGCTGGAAACTGGGAATTGGTAGAGAGCAAATGGAATAAAAAAGGCATTTGTCATTTTAGAGAAAAGCCAAGAAAGGCCATTCATAACCCTAAGTTCTCCCCTCTCCTCTATAAGTGCATTATAAATTACTAATAATTCATAAATGGATTGTGTTATGGCATGCTTGACAAATTCATCCGTCTCTCCTTCTGAAGGCACATTCCAGGTTTTATGCCTCGCTGTCACAAGCCTTGTTGTTATGATTTCATTATATATTGATTCTGATATATGTTTCCTGCGATACTGTGTACACTGGAACCGAATCTCTGCTTTGGAAAAAGAAAAGGGGGGTGAGGGAGCGGCCGACACACTGAAGCTTCTGGTTCTTCATCTTTAGGCTCCCTGTGAAAATGAGTTTGTCAAGGAGAGTTTAGCTCTGTCTGCCTCTTCCAGAGAGTTTCGAGATGGCAAGGCTGAGATGGAGCTGCACTTCCACCTAGTGGTCAGCAAAAAATAAGGCAAGTTCAACCCGTAGACTTCCAAGTCGCGCAATAGAAGTGTGAAGTCAGTTCCCCAAACTGTGTATCTTGCCCTAGTACGTAGCAACGGATTATTCATATCCCAGAAATAATAATACAATAATACTTTCTTTTTTTTTTTTTCCATTTTCAAGTAAATTCTTGGACTTCATCCAGTGGTCATTGATGCAATATGCTAAAGCACAAGTTCAGGAATGCTATGACTGCAAAGTAAAACTGCAAAGAGGATTGGGCATTCCTAAATTGAAAAGCAATGCAATGCAGAACTGAGCTATGCTTACACAGTGCTCTGCATCTGTGTATACATCCCGTAGTATTTTACACAGATCCTTGTTTTCACCCTCAGTTTACAGATGGAGAAAAGGTGCAAAGGGAGTGCAGCAGTTACTTCAACAAATGGCATACAATAGAAACCTGATTTTCAGGTGCTGCACCTAGGTACTGCTCTCCAGAGAAGCTGAGCAGTTATCTGAAGTTGGTAAGGATATGTGTCCAGTACAGCAGAATCCTGGTCTGTGGGATACTGTTTCATTGCAGATGATTAACCCCCACAACACAGTATGGTATAACATGATACCAGAAGAATCTTATACTTGCTGAAAACCAGACCTAGCATCTCAAACCAAGGTCTCAGAGAGATTACAACTTTCAAATGAGCAGATACTTCTGAACAGGTTAGAGGGGCTAAGCTGAGAATAACTCGGTGGGGTTAAACCACACTAGCTGGCCTGTCAGTAGCAAAAGCCCTATAAAATTCTGAGGGGGAGGTCCAGGTTTGCTGTCTCCTACTACCATTGCCAAGCCGTGCTGCCTCCTTTCAGCAACTAACTGTTGTGAAAGAGGAACTCGCTGTTCTGCAAGGGCTGTTTCCCAACAAGGAGGCTCAAAGGGTGGAATTGTTATTGTGGAGACTGGGGAATTACATGCACACACAAACACACATACCCACACCCCCTCTGATTCCTGTGAAGGGAAGCTGTAAGTTCAAAAGTGAGGAGCAGAGCAACTGAGGTGATTCTGTTGTGAATGGCGGTATGTGATTGGCATCACTGGGCTGATTCAACATCCAGGCATGATACAAGGTGTGTTTAAGTTATTTTAAGATGCTGTGGCCTGCCTTAGGATATCCTGAAATTCTGACACTCTGCCAAATAGATTTGACTCCCTGGGGGAGGGGGTGATCTTCTGATAGCCACACCCTCCTCAACGGGTGCCCAAATGCAATTATATTTTTTAAAGTCTTTATTGACAGAGAAAAATGAATAATTTGTACTGGAGGAACACATAGGTCATTTTTCCTCTTCTGCAGTCTGACTCATCTGGATCAAGCTGCCTGTTTCATGTATCTACTAATGCAGCAACTTGTAAAAGCTAACCTTTAAGAGCTTCCTTTGTTTCCTAAGAAACAATCACTGGGTGCCTTTTGATACTTCTCAATGTTTTTTTTTTTTTAAGCCTGTCGTGTTTTGGAAAGAGAAGAGCAGAGGCACTTTCTTGGCAAATCTTCCATTCCCTTTTCTGTTCCACCCTCAGACAGTACCTTCTTTTACTGGGCTTGCAACAGAAGTTCTTTACACCTCTGAAGAGAGGAAACCTTTAACGACATGACATGCCTGTGGAGTGAGTGAGTCTGAAGGCGAGCATAATGTCACGCCTTATCATTACATCAGGTCCCAAAGACATTCCTGAGGTCTGGACCTTAAGTGTGACCTCCCTTGACCCGATCCATCAGCGCTGGGGCAGAATCGTGATGTGAGCCTTTACCACCACCGGGCAGACCCTTTCCTCTTCAGAAATACGTAATGTGTGTGCTCACAGCCCCTTGTGCCACTGAGGTGGTTGCGGTCTCAGGGTAGGAGCTGGGTGGATGCAGATCCACCCCTGCTGTGTTTTTTTTTTCTGCCCATCCGCCTTGTTGCATGAGCACCGAGCAGGGAGTTTGCCAAGGGCCTGTTTCCTCCCTCCAGCTCCACTCCTTCAGCTGGTTGCCCACCCCCTGCCCCTCTGGCACAGCAGAGTTGCCCCATGTGCAATGCAGCTGGAAAGCGTGCTGCCCACAGAGGAAACACCACATTCATCCCTAAGTGCCTCTGAAAGGTTTTACTTCTTTTTCTTTTTATTTTAATTAAAAAAAAATCCAAAAACCTGCATTTTTTTTCTGGCTAGTTTTTTTGTTTAAGGTAGATATTGATCAGAAATAAGATAATATGCAAATACAAATATTACTCCAAATTAGGAAAAAAAATAAAAAAGGGATTTCAGAGAATGCACTTATCTCAATACTGCCTGGGTAGTTGAAGCAGCTGCAAGAAAGCTAATAGCAGGGTTGAAACCAGACTTGCCAGCAATTTCATTCTTGGCCAGACAGTCAATTTTTTAATGCTTTTGTCTGGCCGTCTCTCTGTAGGGCTACACAAGGAGAGCGGTTTTACTTTCTTTAGTTATTATACGTATATTTTTCTGCTGAATTAATCTACGACTGCCATAATAACTCAGTGGCACTCTGTTTCCAAGGGAGCTTGAGTGACTGAATAATGAAGATGAATCGAGATTCCAGTGTAAAAAATAAAGAGAATTCTTCTTTTCCATGCAGCCTAAACTCAAGAATCTGCTTTTGCCAACCTGTCCCTATGAAATAAAAAAGAGGCATTCATTTATACAGCCTCATTCTCCTCAGTTTATAGTGAAAGGATTTTTTGTTGCAATCTGTCACCTTCATGTGCACTCTTGAAACACCCTTCTACTTGAGGCAGTTTGGAAAGCAGTTATTTTTAATAGGAACTCATTTAACATACCTATGTGTTGGTTTGTAGTAAAGGTCACACTCTCTGGACTTCATTTCAGCTGGGATCCTCCTCTGGATAAAGGTGTTGTGTCTCAGAGTGTCTTTGGCTTGGCAGGAACGTTTATTAAAATACCACAAGTTCAGACAATGCTGGTTACGAGGACTGCACAGTGTGCTATATGTGGGAGGACTGGCGCAGAGTTTCCAGTAACAATGAAGTGACTTAGAAAACTCTTCTTCATCCTGGCACATCCCAGGGAGTGTATTCTGTGTCTGTGTGTCTGTTGGAGCCTGTGGTGGTGCACAATGTGGGCTTGTACATGTCTCACAGCAAATCTTGGGAATCGCTTAGCTTTGAAACAGCACAGGTTTCAAAGTGTCCCAAGGAGTATTCGTTAGTGTCTCAGATTTTAAGCATAGCAGAGGCCAGAGTTTCAGCTGCTGTGAACCAGTGGGGTCCCAGGGAAGCTGGAAAGGCTTTGCTGACTTGTGCTGGCTGAAAGTTTGGCCCTCGACCATCCCTGATGCTCTGCCCTGAAGATGCAGGCAGCACGGGCAGGAGGCAGGAGACTGCCTAATAACAGCCTGTGGAGCTGGAACACAATGGCCACAGAGAGCCATGGAGCTAATGCAATGTGGTTTCATCACCCAGCCAGGCAATATGAGGACACTGATATTGCGAGACAATTTCAGGCTGTTGCCGCAAGATATTTTATATCTCTTTGAAACTTCAGCTGCCACAGGAGTGGTGATCTCTTCTCAGCCTTCCATGGGCTGGTGAAAAGGGAGGCCGTTTCTTATTCCCTCTTTTTCTGGTCTCTCTGCATTTCATAGGACAGAGAAGGTTTGCTACAGCTTCCGTTTGTTGTGTTGTGTTGTGTTTTGTTTTTTCTTTTCTTCTCAGGGAGATGTTTGAGGTCCATCTAAGCCCAGGCACTTTTTCTCATCCTGGCAGTAAGCCCCAATGAGTTGATGAGGGCCTTGAAAAAGAACTGCCTCACAAGGTGGAAACTGATGGCTGTAAAGGGTCAAAGACACTTTGCATTAATCAACTCTCCAGTCCTGTCCTTTTCATCAACCCCATAGGGCTTGATTTTATGGCTGAACTTCTTTGGTTTCTGCACTTATTCTCTTCATCTTTGAATTCATGGCTTGACTGTTTGTTAAAGTGAAGGAAAAACAGGAAAGTATTTTCAGTTTCATTCATTAAAACAGATGGTACAAGAGTTTTTTTAGCTTTATAGCCACTTGTAAGTCATTCTCCAGCTGCATCAAGACTACAGCTAATACACCTAATGAAAAGTTAATGGCACTGTACTCACCTGTACCTGCTGATCCAGCGGCTTCCCTTTTTTGTTTGGTTTTAGAGGGTTTTTTCCCTATTTTTTACCCAATTTTGACTCATCAAAGTAGTTTTATAGCTCTCAGAATTACAGTACTCTGGTTTTCACCTGTACACCAGCCTTCCTCTATGTCTAAGACTGAGGAAGAGTTCAGGGTGACAAATGCCAAAGTTCTACAAAGATCCAACTCTGTCAGAGACTCCTGTGGCTTCAGTTTAGACTAGATTTTTGTCTGTCCTCCAGCAACCCACCTTTTGACAATACCTCCCTATGTCTTTAAGCCAGTGTAAGCTAAAAATATAGTCACATTTTTGACCTGCTCAGAAGTCAGGGTGACCAGTCTATGGTTGTAAGGCATTGTTTACTTTTGGTTGCATCTTATGGCTCTGCATGACTTTTTCCTTCAATTGAGTGTCTGCAGGAGAGGACTCAAACTTGTGAGCCTGAGAACTCAGACCTTCTGTCCCTCTCTGCTGTAGATGCCAAAGAAAACTGTGAGGCTGTGGGTGCAAGTGTTATTTTCATCTGTGATGTTAGTTCCTGTTGCACTTTGAAAATCCCAATCTCTGCCTGAGTCAGCAATGCAGCATTTGGGCCATAGCGAGGTAGGTACTCACTGATCCTTTTGCCGGCAACAAGCAGACAAACCCAAGCCTTTCAGTCTGGGCTGTGATTTCACTGATGTCATGTTAGTCTGAAATACAGATGAATATTACTCTCAGATACCAAGTTGTCTTCCAGCACCTCAAGATGTACATTCATCATCAGCAGAAGTGGAGGATTTCAGTGACTAGGAGTATTATGGGATTTCCCTTTATCCATTTATACCAGTTATAATGGAAACAGAAGCAAATTGAGTCCTGGCACCAGTTACTGCTTTCTTGAGCTTATGAGCTAGGTAAGTGACGGAGATATCCTGAATTATAAACATCATGATAGTGGTAAATGGCAGATCAGTGATTAGGTAGGTGCATTGTAAGAAGAGAGAAGTGTGAGAGCCCCACCTGTAGCTCAAGCATTTTAGTTCACCCTTACATCAGCCACTTTCTGCTCTGAGCTCAGTTCAAGGAGAACATTTGGAAATAAATGGAGGAGAGAAGACGTAGATTTAAGGTGCTGTTTTGAGGTCTCAGGCTTGCTCATTGTCTGCTTACCTGTTGGATTTGGTCTCTCAAAAGGGATTACATCTCTCACCCCCATTGCCACTGCTTCTGGATCCCTTGCTTTCCCTGCTGGGATGAGTAGATGCCAGGAGTGCTCTGAGCAACCTGAGGAAAGTCTGAGTAAATAGGCAGATGCTGTCAGCCCCAAGTGCATTTTTCTCCTCTTTCACCTGTCTTAAAGCCTTTTCTTCAGCCATTGCTCCTACAAGGGGAATGGGCAGGTCATGGCTCTGTCATTTGTACTGATGAGTATTCTCCATTTTGGGGCAGGAGCAGGAAAGAAGGGGAAGACAAGCTCTGCTTCTCTGCTGTCTAGTTTTGCCCTTCTCACATTCCCAAAAACCTCAGCTCCCCTTGGGAGCAGCTGCAATCACCCAGAGAGGCTAAGAAAGTGAGAGGAAAGGCAAGCATCATCTTTCAGAGTAGATTCTGAGGAGTGGCAAAGGGGATATGGTTGCACTTTGGGGAACATGGTTCAAGCATGCCTTCTTGCCTTGCACCTCTGCTTCTTGCTGCCCCTGACTGCAGGTAGTGGGTGCAGGAGACACTGTTCCAATCAAGCTGTCTTTTGGAGATTCTCTGGCTGGAGGACAGATCCTCAAGCTTGGGATGAGAAGGTCTTAGTTGAGATACTCAGAATTGGATAAAGCTCTGAGAATCTGGATCTGATTTGAAGTCACCTCTAGTTTGGATGAGCACTTGGAGGGCATCTCTGGAGATCTATAGTCCAGCTGAAGGTGGTCTGTGACTTGCCTTCTTTTCTATTTAATCTTTGACTATGAAAATCGAGTGCTGAGGTTCTATCAGAGTCTGTTTAGAACTGGTAACTGGTGAGTCTTCTTGGGATTTTTTACCCTAAAGTTATAACTAGAGGGGATCCATCCAGTTCAATCATCTTTGCCTTTTAGTGTCTGCAGTTGACTTACAGAACATGAGTTTTACTCCTTTCTTAGCATCTCTTCCAAACCTGTTTCTCTATTTATAACTAGGGTGCTTTGCAAAGAGATGCACCTATGGGATTTGTTGCCATTGTCACCTGTACATTGCTGTCTGCTTTCTGAAAGTCATCTCAGTCTCCTGGAAGATTTGTTGAAGTAAAAGCTCCCAGAACTCTTTCAGTCAAAACAGATTGATTTATCCAAGGCCTGTGATTTCAATAATTTAAGCTACTCATGTACCTTGAGCTGAGGTGACTAGAGATTACACCTTTTGAGGATGGCACAGGTGGAGTTGGCAGAGGACACGTGTCCACAATGGCTGTGAAGTCAGGCACATCTGTGAACCTACTGCTCCTCTGTGATACTAGTCTTATGATGGTATATAGCTCTGATGTTGAAAGAGTCACTCCTAAATTACAATTAAGTGAGGAGGATGAGGGTAGTCATTCTTGTCTCCCGTATTTTTTGTTCAATGTGTAACACTGCAAGCCTCAAAAGAAAGATTTTTTTTTGTAAAATATATCTGTAAAGGTATGTTCAGCTGCTTTTAATTTTTGATGTGGCTTAGGAAGTGAATTCTGAATGCAATTTGCCAAAATGCGTTATTAAAAATGGAATGTTTACAGTGAGAACAATCTATGGGTGAAGTCTTGAACAATATGAGAAAATTGTAGAGGCAACCTTAAGAATGAAGAAATTTCACTGAAGGAAGTTATCAAATATACTTTCCTACCTATCCCAAGCGGACTGGATAAGGGCAAACACAGCAATGTGTCTCAGCTCATATTGAGAAGATCAAATGGGAAGAAAATATTCAGAAGGTACCTCTGTACCTTCCCACACAGAGGGTGCAATCCAGACCCTTTTTAGCTTCATGGTTGCCACATTCAGGAACACTGCTGTATCATTGGTCACATGGGGAAAAGAAAAATACTGAGACCCAGCATGCTAGTAAATCCAAACATGCCTGGCAGCCTTCCTTGGCCCTGGAAGATGATTGTTCATGTTAGTAAACTGCTAGCACACTCTCCAGCATGAACATAACCCCTTACAACTAATATTCTCTTTGAACAAGTTTTGGGGCTGGTCTACTGACTAGATTGTGTCAGGGACCAGGCCCATTTTCCTTGCCACCACTTCATTTAGGTGATTTATTCACCAGCACGGGGTTCTCTGCCAGCTGGCCTGGATATTTGATCCTAATGCAATAATGGTCTAGTTTACTAGTATGAATATAGTCTGACTAACCCACAATGGGGTGTACACGTGCCATACTGGAATTCAGCCTGGAACATGTTAGCTATTCAATGGCCCATGTAGATACGTTGGTAAAATTCTTGAGCTATGCTTGCTACCTTGGAGGAGTGAGAGATGGGACAATGAGGGAAAATTCTGCTTTGATGGCTCTGGGGAACACACTAGTGTGGGAAGAGCAGAGGTGCCCAAAACCTCAGTGTGTTCAGCTGGCGCTTGCTCATGAGCACAAATCCTGCCTGACTCACAGAATGATGAGAAAGAAATATCACAAAGGGAGTGATATTTCTACAGTGCTATCTCCTTCCTAGCGGCTTTTCTATAGAGAAAGGCAAAGCTGTCATCATTTGTTCATGGCTCTCACTTGTTGAAATGAATGCCTGGGAAAAGCATCCAACTATGTTTTGGAGGAAAGGAGACATGGTCATTTCTTTTGCCCTACAGTGACACATACTAGAAGGAGAAAGATCAGAATGTGCTCATGGTTGTGCGATGGGCAGGGAGCATGTATGAGGCTGGAAGAAGAGAAAAAGAGAGTGAGCATGGGACAGGAGCCACTGTATTATTGACAATGGGGATGCATTGGGAAGCCAGGTTGAATATGAGAAAGGGTCTATGGGAGCAAGAGACAAAAAGTAGCCTGCAATGATAGTAATGAAGTTTTGTAGGCAATTCATGGCCCAGATATACTGATATTTGTTTGATGGCATTTTGTGGGATAGGGTACATTTCCTCTGCACATCAGCTGTGATATGCTGGATTCTCTCTAGCTAGACAGTGTCTCACAACTCTCACTGCTTCTCATTCAACATTTGCAAATCTCTGGAAACCTGCAATAGCTCATAGGGCAAGAGCTTGTAGTGCTGAGGAAAGCTTTTCCAGCAGGGAGGCTTTATTCCACATCTGTAAGCAACACAGGCATGTCTGGAGCACACAGAGAGACTTCACTATGAATTGATGCTCCTGAGATGTCTTGTACGTGACAGATAATCTGGTTTAACTATCTTTTCTTCTTTTGCACATGTAAATAAATCTAGGTTGCAGTAAACCCTAATTTATGTACAGTGCAGTGAACTATAATTTAGGCATGCAATAAAGCAGCAGGTGATTTGTGGTCATTAAGTAGTTGAACATAATTCTTCTCATTAGGCTAAAGGGGCAAACTGCACATGCAATAATGGTTTCAGTCTTTTCATCATCTGAGTTGCTTTCCTGTTCAGCTGTAGTTACAGTGTCTCTTCTGCAACATCCACATCTCTCTGAATTTCTACAGCATTTAACATGAAGAATAGAGAATCCATTTTCTGGGTGCAAGATATTATTGTTATACTTCTGTGCAAAGTATCTTTCAAGGTAACATTAGGTTAGCCAAACATGATAAGAAGCCATTCTACTTGATGACATATTGTAGTTCTAAATTTGGATAACGCTTGTCTAATTCTCAAATACTGGGAAACGGATTTCCATTTTCCCCATAAGCTTATTGTTTCCCATCTTCTCCCACTGATCAGGTTGCCCAATGCCTCATCCAGCCAGGCCTTGAACACCTCCAGGGAGGGGAAATTCACAACCTCTCTGGGCAACCTGTTCCGGTGTCTCATGGTAGAGAACTTTCGTATATCCAGCCTAAATCTCCCCTCTTCCAATTTGCATCCATTACTCCTAGTCCTGCCATCCTGTTCCTTGTTAAAAAGTCCTACCACAGCCTTTCTGTAGATCCCCTTCAGATACTGATAAGTTACTATGAGATCCCACCATACCTTCTCTTTTCCAGGCTGAACAACCCCAACTTCTTCAGCCTGTCCTAATGAGGGAGAAGCTGCATCCCTCTGATCATCTTCGTACAATTTATAAATATATGTATATATATGTTACAATACAATACAATATCAGTTTTCTCCCTCATGAAATATGGCTTTTATTTGTATTTCACTTTGTATTTCACTTTGACCCTCCCAAATATATTCAGTTGGCATATTTTCCATTGCCATTTTAAAATACTGCTTTGGAATAGCGAGGGTCTTAAAAAGAATAAACATGACAATGCTAATAGATTACAGAAATAAACCCAATGCACTAAAAAAAGTGATGCAGTGGCCACACTCTGTCTTCATCTCACATGGCTGAGTGCCTCATCGTGCTCATCAGATGGAAGTAATGAAGAGCACGGAATGCTTGGCAGGGCATCCACCACACAGAGTCTTGTCTCTCAAAGGATTACAAGTCTGGCCCTCAAATAGTGCTTTTGCCTTGTAGGTTTCCCTGTATTTTGCCTGTTGGCAGGCTAGCTGCCTTTTGTTAGTGCCTTTGTTCCCCTCTAATTGTGTCCCTTGCCTTGGGCCTGTTCCAAGGCCAACGGGGAGATTTTCACTGGCTCAAATCAGCTGGTTCTTTGAAGGAAAAGGCTGGCAATAGGGCTGTGAAGCGATCCTGCATGTTCTTTTTGGGCTTAATAGTGCTCTGAAATGTTCGTGCGTGCATGAGTATGGGGTAAAAAAAGGAGTTGGGGGGGAGGAGAAAAAAAGTGCTAAGCCAGGAGAAAGAGGGCAGAGGAATCTGATCCTGCATGAACTGGAGTGCAGCTGCATAGCCTTGAGCGTTATTGTGCATAGTAGCAAAAGTGAGGCCCAAAAGGGGAACACTTAACTAAGTGCCTCACCAGCGCTATGAGATGCTGACGCTCATGTCTCTTCAGACATGCCTGCTGCGAGGCTGGGTGGGTGTATTAAGGGATCCTGAGATTTAATGCTTTATGGTGAAAAGGACCAAAACAAGCATTTAACTTGCACCTGCACACCAGTCCCTGCTGGGACTGGCATTAATACACTCTTAGCATGTACGATGCTAGGTGGCCATGGCTTTTCAAGGGTCAGTGGATATTTTCTAGGCTAGCACTCTCGGTGTTTTCTGAGGAGTGCAGGTGATAAACAACCTGAATTGCATTAAATGAAAAAGGCATTGCAAAGGTAGGTAAGGAGAGAACACAGCATGCTGAAATAAAGTAACATGCTGGAAAAATACTTGCGCAGTACCATCAGTGGTGATGGAAAGACACGAGAACTGTATGTGACTGTACAGTAAATATTAGGGAATCGTAGTGAATTTATAAGTAATCAAAAGATTTCAGTGAAGCGACAAGCAGGAATATTTTTCCTGTAAGTGCAGTTCAGGAATTTGAACTGGTGTTCAGGGATTCTATTTAACGTTTTGCACCTTTGCAAAGCAGGTGGTGCAGCTACATACAGATGCAGAAAGAGAAGGGTGAAACACACAGGTAAGTAGGATCTCTGCTTCAGAATTTTGTTGCAGCTGAGTGTGCCTGGGCTGGGCTCAGGGTACATTTCCACTTGTTGCTGCCTCCCGGCAAAGAGCAACTTTCTGCAAACACTATCCTGGGCCTCAGTAATGGACTTAGGGTAGAAATTTTGATGAGCTTGGCATGTCTGAGAGGTGAAAGAAATCTGCTCATGGACTGAACCTAAGCTGGAATTTTCCCATTCTGGGTTCAAGAAACCCAGCTGGGATGCTTGAAGGCAGCTGTCATGGACGGCAGGAAGAATGAACTTCCTTTCCCCAGACCCAGGGCTCACATGGTCCTTAGCCCAAGGGTATAATGAGAGCTGGAGGAACTGCACTGACAAACGTGGTGATGTGGAAGGTTTCTCTGATGAAGAAACATTTGACTGTGAATGAGCTCCATGGGGAACTCAGACTCCATAGAAAATGAGAGGAGAGTCAAGTAAATATGTAAAGGAGAAGTAAAGAAATAGCCAAAGATAGTACTTAATAGAGGAAGTTAAAAATACAAGTGCTATGTCAAGGGGAGGAAAAAATGAATGAAGATCTGGAAAAGAGAGAACCCAGAACTAATAGTTACTCTCTGGTACTGTAATTTTATTTCATTTTCAGTCATTTTCAGTCAATTAACTTAATGCCGAACTGGCTGTCTAGTAAAAATGTATATCTTCTTGTGAGTTTTTATTTTTTTTAACAACCTGCAACCTATATTTGATAGTGAAATTAAGAGACCAACTTGTTTTGTTGGCTCTGTTATTTGGATGCTTATATTGAACACATTCCTTTGGGCATTGTTTTGTCAGTGGTCATTAGGGTAATATTTTCATGGTTGGGGGGTGTGTGTGTGGACCAGGGAGGAAGAGGAGGAGAAAGTGCTACTTTTCCCAAATGGGGGTCATGACCCACAGGTTGAGTAGGTCAGAGTTGAGGATTAAAAAAAAAAAAATTAATTTCCTTTCTTCCATGGGATGGGGACGGAGCGAAAGCATGACTGGCACACATGACAGGCTGCCCTTGATTTCCCTGTCTTCAGGAGCAGATTTTTTTTCAGCATCTATGTTGAAATGAAAAATGCAAATGCTGGTAGCTCATTGCAATTTAGGTAATGAGATGAGAACATT
The DNA here is from genome assembly GCA_013400935.1 of Turnix velox. Taxonomy (NCBI): domain Eukaryota; kingdom Metazoa; phylum Chordata; class Aves; order Charadriiformes; family Turnicidae; genus Turnix; species Turnix velox. The sequence continues at coordinate 29,081 of VZTY01024454.1, forward strand.
TTCCCCAATGCCTAAAGTCTTTCTAGGGCAAACAGGTTGCTCCTTGACACAAGTTTCTAGTCTGCTGTGCCCCATGGAAGATCAGTGCCGGCTACTTTATCACATCACTATGCAGCACAAATGCCTTGGTTAACTGCTGTGCTGGCATAGGGAGAACAAGCTCACAAGAACTTCTGCTTTAAAACCAGATGAAGTCCTCTTAGTTTGAGCAGAGGAAGAACCTCTTAGAGCTCTGTTGATAACAAGACTAGCAGGGTCTTCTCAAAACCAGGAAGAGACACACACTCAGCTGCATGAGCCCAACTCTCAGCCAAAGGACAACTGTCAGCCAAAGGACAACTACCATATATTCCCCAGCCATTGCTTCCTCATGCTACTTGCTTCATAAAATTCTGGTGGTTGTAACAAATAACAGATTTCATAATGTTTGAAGTGAAGATTGAATCAAAGAGCTGGGGGCTGGACATTGAATATATTGTTTGGATTTTCTATATAAGGGTTCAGTTGCTTATTTCTGGCACATTACTGATCTTGCTGGGGAAAACTAGAACAACCTCCGAGTCTGAGAGAAGTGATGTGGTGATTGTTTGTTTGTTCAGGAATATGTATGTGCTTCCAAAAAAGTCAGCAGGGTTGCACATGTGTATCTGCTGGAAAGTATTTCCATTTTCCATGTAAAACACATCGTTCTAATTACATGATTGCTGAAGAGATGATCCACCACTCTCTATCGATGAAAATGTCTTGTGCTAGGCCAATGTGAAATGGCCTGATGAATGGCAGAAGATTTTAAACTTCTTTGGTATCAGATGAAAATTGATGGCTATTCCAAACAGGCTGCAGTCTCTCTGCTGTCTGGCTCATGACAGCCATTGTACTGCCCATCCCTTTGAGATGCTTCTGTCCTGCATCAGCGCCTGATGCAGACTGTAGCCTAGTTGGACAGTAGCCTGTGGGTCACACCTCATGCCACCTTCAGCAGCTAGTTCCCACAATGAAGACAGGTCTCCAAGATCATAGGAGCCCTTTGCTGGCCTGACCAGTAGATAGTGTGGAAAAGGGGTGTAGCGGGACTGGTTTAGTTCTTCACATATATACTGAAGAAGTTATTCACCATGAGAGTGTTGAGGCACTGGACAGGTTGCCCAAAGAAGTGGTGGGAGCCCCATCCCAGGCTTGATGATGTTCTGAGTAACCTGATCTAGTGCAAGATGTCCCTGCTTACTGCAAGAGAGTTGGGCTAGATGACCTTCAAAGGTCCCTTCCAACTCAATGCATGCTATGATTTTATGAAATTTACTCCTCCCTATGCAAATAGATGCCTGCATTAGACTTGATGGCGGTTGGGTCCTTCACAGTAGCAGGGAACAGCAAAATTTTGTTTAATTTTTTTTAATTTTCACACAATTTGTATTTATTTGACTGTTGCAAACCTCAGTGATACTTCATTGAGGGATTGCACTGCATTGCAACAGCCTGGAAGCACCACACTGCTGTGACTCAGCAGAAGGGAGCAGACCTTTTCCCTGGAGAGGCAGGAACCAACCTCCACCTGAGGTGTGGTACCTTTTTTAACTGCTCTTGACAGCTCTTTTACAAGCAGTGACATATGTTTTTTTTCTGTCTGAGTAGATAGTTTTAACTAATTTGCTTGGTTAAGCTAATTTATGCTAATCTGAAATGGGCCTATTTTTACCCAAAATAGCACCTAACAACTTTTCTATAGATATAATGTAACCTCCTTACTAAGTCTGGCTGTAAATTAAATTAAAAAGCCCTGGCAGCAAATATGCACAAACCAGTCAATAATGCTGTGCAAACAGTACTTTGTTGCTTTTCATAATGTAATAAAAAACATACTCATGTTTAAAGAGCTACAACAAAATTGAAGGCTTCAGGATATAGTGGGCTGAAAAACAACCCATGATGCCTCAGAGAGGAAATATTTTTATTTCTTTAAATAAAAAGGAGAATAAAAAGTGCCATATAGCCTTGAAATTGTGGATAGAAATTGCAGAAAATTATGATGTGAGTATATGCATTTGTTGGTGTTGACTCAGAGAGGTCTTTTGGTTCTTCAGTGGCTCACAGCTGGAAAAGTTTAGAGATAGAAAGCCTTATTAGGCTGTTAGTTTCTCCTATCATGTCTCCTGGGTAACATCAAAAATACAATATGGCTTTATTCCCCTTTGTCACACCATTGGATTTCCATTTAAACTTCCATCCCACAGTGAGCTTTTAAACAGAGCCATGATTTGCATATTCTCCTGTACTCCAGCAAAAGCTGGAGAAAGAAACATGACAAAAAATACAAACATGGGTTTGAATTACCATAATTTCTAGATGATTCAATTAGCTCCTAATAGGAGTTCCTAGTGGTATGTTGTAATGTTCTAAGTCAGGTTGTAGTTAATGATTACCATAAGTTAGAACCGTGTTAAAAACAGCCATCCTGTTTGGCTCAGCCATACAATCAGAACTCTGTCTTTAGAAGTTAGCACCTTATGCTGAATAGGCAGGAGCCTGGACTTTAGCTGGTAATTTTATTGTTTTCCCTCTAGTGCTCAGTTGATTTGAATAGGAATGGCCTCGCGGAACTGTGCGAAGAGAAGCCCTATTAACCCCCAACAATCCTCTGGAGGAATTTTGTATCCCTGTAGGGTGCTTGTTACTGCAATTATGTTTTCCATTATGGATTTTCTTTGGAATGCACAACCTGCATGCAAAAATCAGATAGCTGTGAGTATGACTTAGTTCATCACAAGCATGAAGAATGAACCCGTTGATGGTTTAGGAATTTAAAATACAGGTAGCTGCAATAGAAAGTTAACGAGGAATGGGAAAGAGACTTGCCATCTGATCTTTCCATCTGTGCTACATTTCAAAAGTAATTTCACTCTTCTGTCCAAACACATGCTACCATGTTACAGAATGTTCTTAGTCAGGATATTAAGTGACACATGATTATGAAAGGAAAGGATATTACATGAAAAACATACAGTGTGTGGACAAGCCAAATATATGGTGGTATTAACCATTGCAGGCACATTCACCTATCAGCATGTATAGCGGAGGCGTGTCTTGCAATATGTCTGGTATGTGAATCTGCTGATCCTACTAATTAATACCCTTTTTTTTGTATTACAACAGCATCTAGATATCTTAATTAAGGTTCTGCTAAGCTTATTGCTGTACACCTATAGCAAAAAGCAGGTGTCTATCCAGATGTCATAAATAATGAATAGGGATGCAGACGGGAGTAGAAATTAAAACTTAGCAAAGTAGTGGCTGTCTGAAAGTGGAATCCTCAACTCTGAGTGAAGCTCCTGAGCTCCACAGATGATGCACAGAAAGAATGAGGTACATTCTTGGAACAGGTTGCCCAGAGAGGTTGTGGATGCCCCCCCTCTGGAGGCGTTCAAGACCAGGCTGGACAGGGCACTGGGCAGCCTGATCTAGTGGGGAGGTGTCCCTGCCTATGGCCGGGGGGTTGGAACTCGATGATCTTTAAGGTCCCTTCCAACCCAAACTATTCTATGATTTTATGATTCTATGATTTAAGACAAGGAATGGCAGTAGTTAATGTACAAAAGCACCATACCAACACCGTGCCAGCTAGCTGGTAGAGTATGGTGAAGGCTTATTCCTCAGATATTTCCCTTTACCCATGTAGGATTCAATGCCCAGAAGCAATTTCTGGAGCCAAACACCACAATTCTGTACCCAAATGTCAGTCCCAGCTGAGGCGAGGGGATGAACTGCCACTGAGGTCTGTGGGGACCTCAGAACTCCATTCCCTCGAATGAGCATGCAGTGGTGAGAGGGCTTCCTCTGAAGGTGAGAAATGGTGACATTATCTCTCAGTCCAGCTAGTGTGATTCACCCAGGGACTGCATTATTGGTGAGGGCTGGAGAGAGAACAGAGAGGAGGCTGGAAGCTCCAGCTCCCCATCTCAAGCCATCAGCTCTCATCCTCTCTTGCTCCAGATATCTGTCCTCCCCCACATCCCATTCCTGGAATGAAGTCCATGGGCCAGTCTAGTGAATATCAGTGGAAGGCCTTACAAACTGGAAAACATGAATATTGAAATAAAAAGTTAGTGAGTGAATGTGCCAGAGGCAGGAGGAGAAAGGCTGAGCAATGTGCCTGAGAGGTAAATTAACAGGGAGAGGCTAGGCCTAATTAATCTCTGAGATGAGGAGGTGGATCAAGCGACAAGTGTGCTACTGAGCATGCCTCAGGCTGAGCNTGATTCTATGATTTAAGACAAGGAATGGCAGTAGTTAATGTACAAAAGCACCATACCAACACCGTGCCAGCTAGCTGGTAGAGTATGGTGAAGGCTTATTCCTCAGATATTTCCCTTTACCCATGTAGGATTCAATGCCCAGAAGCAATTTCTGGAGCCAAACACCACAATTCTGTACCCAAATGTCAGTCCCAGCTGAGGCGAGGGGATGAACTGCCACTGAGGTCTGTGGGGACCTCAGAACTTGCTTCCCTCGAATGAGCATGCAGTGGTGAGAGGGCTTCCTCTGAAGGTGAGAAATGGTGACATTATCTCTCAGTCCAGCTAGTGTGATTCACCCAGGGTGAGGGCTGGAGAGAGAACAGAGAGGAGGCTGGAAGCTCCAGCTCCCCATCTCAAGCCATCAGCTCTCATCCTCTCTTGCTCCAGATATCTGTCCTCCCCCATATCCCATTCCTGGAATGAAGTCCATGGGCCAGTCTAGTGAATATCAGTGGAAGGCCTTACAAACTGGAAAACATGAATATTGAAATAAAAAGTTAGTGAGTGAATGTGCCAGAGGCAGGAGGAGAAAGGCTGAGCAATGTGCCTGAGAGGTAAATTAACAGGGAGAGGCTAGGCCTAATTAATCTCTGAGATGAGGAGGTGGATCAAGCGACAAGTGTGCTACTGAGCATGCCTCAGGCTGAGCTTATCTTTCAACACCTCCTTTATTAATACTCTAAGAGCAGTGATACTGTGCATGGGGAAAGACTGGGTTTGGGGTGTGGTGGTGTTCCTCTTCCCCTCTTCCTTCCTTAAGCAAAGGCATCCCATGCAGGCAGACCAAGGTAGCTCCTCTGCTAAAGAAGCAACCACAGGCAGGGGTTTTAGTTGTATGACTGCATGCTATGAAGCTGCCTGCGGAGATTGACTGAGTTAGGCAGGAGAGTTGTTATAACACAGAAAGATTAATAGAGGGAAAGAAATGAAAATCTCTCATGCTCTGGGCTGCTGTTGAGTAGAAGGATGTCATAGAATAGATTCTTTTGTCATAGAATCATAGAATAGTTTGTGTTGGAAGCGACCTTAAAGATCATCAAGTTCCAACCCCCCTGCCCTAGGCAGGGACACCTCCCACTAGATCAGGCTGCCCAGTGCCTTGTCCAGCCTGGTCTTGAACACCTCCAGAGAGGGGGCATCCACAGACTCTCTAGGCAACCTGTTCCAGTGCTTCACCACCCTCACTGTAAAGAATTTCTTTCTTATGTCAAGTCTAAATCTACCCCCTTCCAATTTACATCCATTGTTTCTAGTCCTCCCATCCGATATCATATTAAAAATTCCTTCCCCTGCCTTTCTGTAGGACCCCCTCAGGTACTGATAAATTACTATAAGGTCTCCCCTGAGCTTTCCCTTCTCCAGGCTGAACAACCCCAACTCCTTCAGCCTGTCTTCATAGGGCAGTTGCTCCAGCCCTTTGACCATCTTTGTGGCCCTCCTCCAGACCCGCTCTAATAGCTCAATGTTCTTCCTGTCTTGAGGGCTCAACATCTGTAAGTCAGTCATCTGTCATCTGTAAGTCAGTGAGGCTGACTGAGGCAAGCTTGTCTGCTTCCCCTAGAAAACTTTTGAGATGCATAATTTCAGAAAGGTGCTGGCCCTTCTGCAATGTGCCATTACCAGGCTACTGTAACTGAAAATTTAGTTGTGACTCTGCTTGGCTGGGTCAATGTTTTGGGCATGAGCAAGCTACTATGTTTATGCAGACGTGCTTGCCTCTTGATTAAAAAGGAAAGCTGGTCTGGAATTTGTTGTGTGTCCTCACACCCTTTGAGTGGCAGACAGAAAGAAATGGGCTATAACTCAAACTAGAGCAAAGCTCCAGCAAGCTGGCAGCCATCATGAGAAGATGGCTACTATGGAGGCTGTTGCCCTTATAAAAAAATGGGAGCAGATGACAGATCTTTTTGCTTGCACACTGATCCTGCCTGGAGACTGCTTCTTTCAAATTCCTAATGTAGAGATCCAGAACTTGTCGCTTCATCTAAATGTCACCCAATATGACCTTGGTCTTAAAGATGTGGAAATGCTGTTGCAGCTTTTAGGGCTGGTCAAAATATAGGGCATCCTGAGAGGACCTCATACATGCATTTGGAAATTTTTGAAGCAAAACCTAAGGATGTAGGTTAGTTCAGCAATCTCCACAACTAGCCTCAAGGAGAATATTATAAAAATTGAAAAGATTCAGAGAAAGGCAGCTGAAAGACTGCAAAGAAATTTAAAAAACCCTCCTAATAATGTGCTGGGAGTTTTACTTATTTTTACTTCAAACAAGTAACTTGTCACAGGCTAAAGATACCTCAGCAGAGTCAGCAATTCAATAGGAAGGGTTCTGCAGTTTGATAGATACGGGTGTAGGAACATGCTGGCTGGGGGTTGAAAATGAGCAGCTTCAGACTGAAAACCAGATGCACATTTCTAACAGTGAGGGTAATTAACTGTTGGAACAACTTACTAAGGATTGTGGTAGATTTTCCATGATTGCATGTTTATTGTGGTTGTTGTTGAACCACAGCTATTGAACTTGAAGTAGGGATTACTTAGTGTAATTTTATAGTCCATGTTGCTCTAGATGTTAGATGAAATCAGCTCAATAAGTCCTTCTGGCCNTAAGGATTGTGGTAGATTTTCCATGATTGCATGTTTATTGTGGTTGTTGTTGAACCACAGCTATTGAACTTGAAGTAGGGATTACTTAGTGTAATTTTATAGTCCATGTTGCTCTAGATGTTAGATGAAATCAGCTCAATAAGTCCTTCTGGCCTTAACATCTAAGCGTTTGTGTAGGATGTGGAGGTTTATTTCTGCATCCTGGCACAACAGCCACAAGCACTGAGGTGGCTACTGCTGATCATAAGGAAAGGGAAGATCTGTACGGGTTTGAGTCTCCAAGCATGCCAGCTCAAATCCCAACAGGATTTGAGAGGGACCATACTGAATGCAGTGTTGAGACATTGGCAGACTAAATTTAATCAACATATTTATGAATGAGTGTGATACCTGTAAACTGGAGCTGGCTAACACAAACTTCTGAGAGACTCTTTGATCCTTGGAGAACAGATTTAGCATGTAATACAGTTTAAAAAAGGTTGGGAAGTCCTTGGAGGTGAAGTTGGCTTTCACACTCTTTGTGCTTTCTTTCATACAGTTGGTGCTGCTGAAATGAAGCCACTCTTACGCTGACAGGCAGGATGGGACACCTAATACTTTGATCAAAAAACAATTTCACATTTGGCTAAGACCACTTTGGACTTGGCAGCAGAGTGAGAAACACTTCTGAAGAGACCTAAGCAGCAAATTTCTGCATAGCTTTTTTTCCTGAGACATAATCCTGTTTACTGTTTTCTACGGAGAGCTGTTTGAGCTTCTAACAGCCGCTGAGAGCTCCAGAGACTGTTTTGGGACTGTGGCCCATATAACCCTCTTGTTTTACATAGGAAAATCCTCAGAAGGATAATATCTGAAATGAGAAATAATGCTAAAATCTTTGAAAGCAAAGCTGAAGACAAAATTGAATCTTATAATTCAAATCTACCTTTGAAGCTAGAAAACTCCAGTCTGCTGTGGTACTGGGCAGTGTCTGTTATTTTGCTTCAAAGCATGGAGAGGCTGTACCAAAGGGACATCATCTGAGAAATTATACTTATGCCAGCCTGCCTGCAACAGTGGCAGGGGATGCAGGCTTCTATGAAACTCTTCAATTTCAAAGGCTCTTCTGCCTTTTAAGACATGTTGCTCTTCTTGGTGGCTGTCTCAGCATTCTGTAAGGCTGCAATAGCGAAGTGAGATCAGTGAACTAAGTAAAACAAGGCAGCACATGTCCACTCTCAGCAGACCACCAAGGTTTGAGGTAGAGACCAGGAGATAGTGCTCTTGTGATTCCCTGCTTTATTCCGCTGCCTTACACAGAGCCAGAGTCCAAAAGATGATGGGCAGCTTGTCTCCACATCACAGTGTTTCCGAGTGAATTCTTAAGGATTTCTGTGTCTTGGGATTTGTATCAAGAAGTGGGACAGCTGGATAAGGATTCAGAGAAAAAAATATTCTAAATAAAAATAGTTCTGCTCCTGAGGTTGTTAAATCTTCTTATAATCATTTATGAAATCAAAGACTGACTTCCTCTCTAAGTGTAAAGTTGCTTCCAGCAGATGGGGGTGGGAAGCAGGGGACTGAACCTGACTAAAAAAAAGATCACCACTAAATGTCATTCTCCAGGAGAGAGAGACCAGCTGAAATGAAGCAGATTTATGTGTGAAATTTAAAGTATCCATGGTGTGGGAAGACTATACCAGAAGGAAAACTTGTTTGATAATTACACTGGGAATACAGGAAGGAAAGCCTAATTCCTGTGCTGTAGGGGAGGCACGGGCTGACAAGTAGAAGAGAAGGAATCCACATACAATTATTTATTAGGGAGTCCTATCTACATGTATATGGCAGCCCGTTGTAGAGCACAAGAGAAACATGTGGAGATGTAGAGCACAAATTCCTCGTGCCTACAGGGAGGTAAGAGGAAAGACTGATCATGTGCGATTAGACACCAAACGCTGGCTCTCAGGAAACAGGGGGTCAGTTCCTGCCTTGGCTGCAGACTTCCTAGGGTTAGACATTTAATATCTTTGGTCCTGCTTTCTCATCTGCAAAATGGGAATAACATTTCTTCCGACCTTAGTTGTTTAGGTTGTGGGATGGAGAAGGCAGGTCTTTCCTCCACTGTGTGAATATGCCATGCCCGGCATGGTGGGGGGCCCAGCTCTCCTTTGAGCTGCTAGGTTCTGTGCTGCTGATGCCAGTGTGAAAAGCTGGAGGGAGAGACAGAGAAGAAAGCTAGTTTGTCAACAGAGTCTTTGTCACCAACAAGGCAGAGAGCTGTATCCCTGACAAGGAGACATTGGGAGAAAATGAAAGGTGCAGATGGGGAGAAAATAAAAAATTGGGAACTGATTGCTACTGAAGACTGCATCTTCTGAGCTCACTGGGGATTTGTTCTGAGGGAAATAACCAGAGTCTGAGATCAACACTTGTAGATGAACCTTGGCAATAGCTGTGTTGGCATAATTCTCATGCAGCCTGTGTCACTTAACATAAGCAGTAACAGGGACAAAATCACACACTACGGGAAGCAAAGAGACTGCAGACAGTGCTCAGCATTAGTAAGGGCCTTGCTGCTATTAGTAAGGGCTGTCCTGCTATGACTCTTCCTCCTGATGTGATCCTTATTGTTACAGAAGCAGTGCTTCAGGTCACTAGGATGGAGAGACAAAGTGAAATGCAGAAGGTGCCTGGGATGAGAAACTGCCTATCCACATACAGACCAGAGAGGACTTGTCCCGGTCAGAAGTCTTGTGCTGTTTCCAGATTAGGCTTGATCTATGTCGTGAGGAGTTGGCAGCTTCCAAGGGGAGTTACATGATATGCTTGTGTGGAAAGATTGGTGAGGTAGGGATGGAAAGGAAGAGAGTTAACAATAGAGCTGCTCCCAGCATGTCTGGACTGCTGTTCTTAATAGCGTGGGCTTCTCATGACGCTTGTGGAGGGACAGGGGTGCCTGAAAGTCTCACATCAGATGCACGGTCCCATAAAGTGAGCAACTTGTTTCCGTCTATGAATTGTAATCCCAGGAGTGACCTGGCTAGTGGAGCTCTGTTTATGTCCAGAGGTTTGTCTGACTCTAAGGACAACCCTCTTTCTGCTGAGGAAATAACAGTGATTAGTGTTTCTCATGTGTATCAACAGTTTGTCCAGAAATGGAATACATGTTTCATTTGGAGGAGAAAAATACATATTAAGAAGAAAAGAAAAGAAAGAAAAGAAAAGAAGAGAAAAGAAAAGAAAAGAAAAGAAAAGGGAGAAAAGAAAAGAAAAGTAAAGGGAGAAAAGAAAAGAAAAGAGAGAAAAGAAAAGGGAGAATTATAAAAAAAAATTAATTGGATATTCCAGGAGTTGCTCTTTTCCCTTCCTTTTTCTTTTACTCTATCTCTCTTTCTCTGAAAGACCTGTCTAGTTATGAGTTTGAGAGTCTCAGGACTTGTCTACACAGGGAGATTTATCGGCCTAATTATGCCAGTATAATTAGGCTGATAAATTTGCCTGTGTACACAAGCCTTAATTTTAAAAGCTCCATTGTCTCGGAGTCCAAGCCTTGTGAGCAGTTGTATTTTAGTCCCCTCAACTATGTTTGTCAGCTGAGGGCTGGCTGTTGAGGTCTTTGCTTGAGCTTCCTCATTTCAAAGCAGTGGGGTTCTTTGGATATTAAAAGGCTGTACTAAATTAAACAGGAAGGTAGCAAAGGAGTCATATTTTGCTGAAGCAACTTGCAGTTTCTCGGGCAATGTATTGACAAGGGTATGTAGGTCACCACTGCCTCTTGCTTGGTGGAATGTCAGTCCTGCTCCCATCTGTGTCAGTGTGGTCACTAGCTTATCCACCCAGCAGGTATCATTAGCAGGGATTCCCCTTTAGTTAAGGGATGGAAAATTTGTGGGTTTGATGGCAAATACCCAGAGACCAGTTCTATCTATGGCATAGATGCGTGGTAGAGGGGAGTCATACATTCACAGAGCACACACATTTTGTTTTGTAAAACAAACTTGTCTTTGTGTGCAGTCACAGAATGACTGGCACAGAGGCAGAAAAACTCTGGGCAGTTTTGGAGAAGAAAAACTCATATATAATTGTGTGGTTGGTTGGCTCTTTCTCTCTGTGGCTGTATACAAAACCATCTTGGTCTGCATATGCAGCTGTGAAGCTGAGGGTACTAACAGGGTGAACACACAGTGTGGTCTTGTGGCCCAGGCATGATCACTTCTCCACAGCTGTTTAAAAAAGTGAAAACCCAGAAGAGTTAGAATCCATTACAAAATGAGCTGCCTGAAATGATAGCTGTCTTCCTCCCAAAACCAGGCATTGGCCAAAATAAAGGGCTAAGCTGGCTTCCATGTGCAGAGGAGTTTTGCTAGTGAATGCTTTGCTGAAGTTTGCATTTCTCTGGCAGAGAAACAGGAAAGAGCTCCTCAGCAGCATGGGCAGAAGAAACAAGGTCCTAGAAAGTGATTATTGTTTGAAACAGTTCTGAGAGAAGTCTGGGGGGGCGCAGAGCCTCTGAGAAAAGATCTGACCTGAAATGGGCTTGAATTTGGGTGGTAACTCATATACTTGTGTTTAATTTTTGGTGTGGGACATGCTTGGGTTGTACTGGTGTGTATGCAGAATTACAGCATGTCATTGAGAGGTTTCTGCATTGATGCCTTGATATCTTTTATGTGTATATTTGTATCCTCAATTAGGAGAGCTTTAGCTGTTGGATGGCTGCTTAATTTTCTTCCTACTGGAGAGGTCTCCTAAATTCCTGGGGACAGACATGGATTTAACAGATGTTCAGAGGTGCATTTTGCTTATCTAAGCCCATTTAGCCTGATTTTCTTGGTATAATGATAAGACATTGAGGCCTAATCATGATGAATAAATAATGAGATTTAGGGAGGAGTGAACTGAAGTTGGAATCCTGCTGAACTGACCTGGTCAACAGGGCAAGTCAGGCCACATATGGGTGGGAGGAAAAAGGGGAAATTTCTCAGTTTCTCCTTGGAGCTCCTCCAAATCACAGAACCAGGTAAATGGTGACCACCCTTCCATTTTTCAGGAGCAGATATTTTCACATTTTCAAGGAAGTTGAAGACAAAGGGTACCTCAGGGAATTGAAAGCACGAGAATGGCCTTGCTGTCCACGTAGTGCAAGCTGGAGAGGTGGACCTGTGCAAACCTGATGGAGTACAATGAGGACAAATGCAGGGTGCTACTCTTGATATGTGTCACTCCTCATTACCAAAATAGACTGAGAGGTGATGTGATAGAGAGCAATTCTGTGGACGAGGACTTGGGAGCATTGGTGGATGAAAAGCTGGACATTAGTCAACAGTTTGTGCCCAACTATATCCTGGGTTGCACCAACAAAGCTATGGCCAGCAGGTCAAGAGAGGTGATTCTGCCTCTCTACTCTGCTCTTGTGAGATCCCACCTGGAGTACTGCAACCAGCTCTGGTGCCCTCAGCGCAAGAGGGACATGGACTTGTTGGAGAGGGTCCAGAGGAGGGCTATAAGGATGATCAAGGGGCTGGAGCACCTCTCCTGTAAGGACAGGCTGAAAGTTGGGGACATTCTGCTTGGAGAAGAGAAGACTCTAGGGAGACCTCATAGTGGCCTATCAGTACCTGAAGGGGCTGGGGAGGATCTGTTTGTCAGAGCATGTTGCTACAGGACAAGAGACAATGGTTTTAAACTGCAATAGGGCAAGTTTAGATTAGACATGAGGAATAAGTTTTTCACCATGAGGGTGGTGAGGCACTGCAACAGGTTGTCCAGAGAGGTGGTGGAGGTCCTATCCCTGTTGACATTCAAGGCCAGGCTTGATGAGGCTCTGAGCAACCTGATGTAGTACAGGATGTCCCTGGTCACTGCAGAGGGATTGGACTAGATATCCTTTGAACATCCCTTCCAACACTGCGAATCTATGACTCTGTGATACCATAATCACGCTGCCCTTGCTATAGTTATATTGCCAGTTCCCTATATTACAATGTCTCTTTTCACCTCATGGGAACTTTATGTTTCAGACGTGTTTGCTTCTCTGTCAAACTTGGTTGAAATTATGAAACGGGTTGAAAAATTAGTAGGGAGACACAGGCGCCCATGCCTTGAACATATATCTTGTATGCATGATTCATCCAATTAATTTTTCTACACTGTGCTGAAAGATCTCGTTGGAGAGCACATCCAAATAGTTCACAAATGCCCCAGTGAGAGCAACAGGACAAGTGAAAGATGAGAAACAACACGTCGCTCCAGCAGACAGGCGTAGGAGGGGCAAGAAGTAGTGGTGGGATGATGAGGATGGCCATCAATGTGATTCTCTCAACTGGAGGCAAGTCCTCTGTGCCCTGGAATTTGAGAGCTGTGGGATGCCTGCTTTTGGAAAAAAATATTTTGCTACTGACAGGAGCGGGTGCATGCTTTTATACAGTCCCATTCATCTTCCCAGCACGAGAAACCATTTTGTTTAGGAAAGAGATTACCTAATCAAGTTTTGGCATTTTCCTTTGTCCACTTATCTCATATTTCCTTGCCACTGATGGATAGGTAAAATCTTCCAGTCACGATGATATGAAGTCCTACGTTTGTCAGTTGGTATGCAGAGCTGATAGAACATGAGCTCTCCCTGCTTGAGCGATGTTAATGTGTGCTAATGACAGAAGGGTCTAGCAGCTAGGTGCAGCACAAATTTTTTTCATGTGTGAAGGAGCTGAATGGAAATTTTGAGATTTTTTTCACCACCATTTAGAAAATCTTTCCTCTCAATGATTGCCGACTGATAATTAAATAAGATGATGTTAATAATCTTTAGCTAATATCTTTTTTTCCTGCTTAATGGTTACAATTGTCTTTGTCTTTTTCTCTTTTTTTTTCCCTTTAAAACTGTAACTGTAATCTGTGCAAAGATGTATAAGAATCCTGTAAAAACTGAAGGTCATCTTCTTTGTCAACTTCTTATAAAACTAAGGTAAATAATTTATCTTTCCTTTTTTAAATTATTTTTTTTCTTAAATCTCATTATCAGCAGATTCATGGGGAGAAAGAGGAAAACAATGCTCTCAGATAGGAATGAATAATATTAAACATACAACTGTGTCTTAAAACTTTGTTTTGTAATAGAATCACTTGTCAAGGCATTTTTCTTTATTCTTATTTTTCATCATTCATGTTCCTACAGCAGCCAGGTGCCCCACAGAAATCAGGGCTCTTTTGTGCTCCATCTGATATAAACACACAGTGAGTGGCAGCTCCAGGCCCAAAAGCGTCACAATACAAATATCCTGGCAATAATTGGACATCAGTTCTCTGATGACAAATTAATCAGTTCTCTATGTCCAGTATTGAAGTACCTCATCTTTTGCTGCTGTGATAGGCTCAGTGAAGAACCTTCCCTAGATTATTACAGTACTGATGTACTGGTGTTTTACCAGAGAAGTGTTTCTAAGTTAAAAAGAATCCCATTATAATTTCTCTCTTTTACTGTGTTGGTACAATAGTGAAATGTATCTGTTGCTCCTTGAAAGATATAGAGAATAATGTGAGTTTCTACATTTGGGCTGCATAGGATTCAAGACTACTCACTGTATTGGGCTGAACAATCAGTTCTGTGAATCTTTTAATGCATGGTAACATATAAACCAAGAGCTCCTTTTTTTGGACAGTGTTTTTGCAATGAATCAGTACTAAATATCATAGGACATCCCAGGGATTTTACTAAACTTTCTCAAACATTAGGTCTCATAAAAATTTAGTGGATTGTGTGATCTTGTATTTGATAGCAAGCCCTGGGATTTAAAAACGTCCTCTGAAGCACTCTAGCAATTTTAACCCCACTTCCATAATGTTATATATTTACTTTGTCAACTGAAATGGGCTGTTCCCTATAAAGTGTCTGTAACAGTTTTCATCTGTTAATTTGAACTAGTTTAAAGTTACAGTGTTAGTCTGGTTAGACGATTTTCTAATAATGTGGTTATTTCTTGATAATTGTGTTTGAAACAAGATTTGAAACAGTTAAAACACCATTCCTAGTCATCTTCTGGAAAAAGTATAAGTATAAGGAAAAATGGTAAATGCACTTTAATTGTATTGAGCTGTACAACCTTGATATATTTTTGTGTTTTTCCACTACTTTGTAACTAATGCTATTCCTCATTGAACATTTGCACCTTACTTTATCCTCATGAACGTAAATTTAATTTATTTTATTTTTTCATTTTGACATCTGTATCATTTCCTCTTCATCTAGGCAGCTTTTCACTGCAGCCCATGTGTCACATAACTTCTCTTATGAGTCTCCCAAAGTCCTGGGGGTCAGGCTGCAAAGTGAAAAATGCTGAGATCTAGGAATGGCTCAGCCAGCTGAAAGTTACGGGAAGGGAAAGGCTCCAGTTTCACTGAAGAAAAAAAAAAAAAAAATAAAATGAAGAAGAATGGCTCCTTTCAATGCAGACGGAGGCAATCTGGCTGAGAGTCAGTGAGGTTTAAAAATCCAAGAGGTCTAATAACTGAAAATCTGTATAAATTCAAAGCAATATTTTAAATACCGCACAAGTGCAGATTAAAAAAAAAAAAGCATGGGTGTGATGGTTTTTCCATCTTCCTGGTGCATTCAGCCAACCGCGTTCCAAACTAGGCAGTATTTCTTTCCCCCAAACACTGAGCACATGTGGCTAAGCTCAGCCTGTGTCGTCAAAAGACATGGGTGAAGAACTTCTCTTGAGCTAACTCCTTCAGATACTTTTCAGTGGGATGACTGCCAGTTGTTCATAAGTGAAAGAGTTTCCAGGATGATACTCTTGGTATTGAGCATTGCTGTTGTTATGAAATGGGTGCTGTGCTAGGAATCACCCAGCGATGCAGCTCTTAGCATCTTCTGTGGAGTTGCTTCTACTGACAAGGCTCCAGTTAGTGATTTCAGGACATGAAAGATAAAAACATGGGGCCATGAGATCTGGAGCACCTGGTCGTGTGTACCAAGAAGCTGTCTCTCCTCCTTCTTCCTCTCCATTCCTCTCTTGCTCTTTGAGTCTCCTTCTGTCTGTCTGCCTGCCTTGCTCCCCTTCTCACACTCCTGCTTGCTGTTCCAGATTCTTCTCGTTGTCCCAGGCAGGCTCTGAAGCCCTGTAGGAAAATGTAGGGAGAGGGCAAAAGATCAGTGAATAAAGCATTGAGTACTTACCTCTTAGAGCCTGTTATACTGTCAGCTCAAAGTTAATGTGTAATAAATCTGGTGGTCTCACGTTGGTCCCCAGTGTGCTGCAGTCCAGCTCATAAAACTACTACATAATTAAGTACAGTGCAGTACAATTGGCAGTCTCTGCTCAGCCCAGGCCCAGCACTGAGCATATAAACCCACTCCCAGCCCCTGAAGGTGGAGGCTGGAGGTGACAGGGAGGTGTGGAATGGCTCCAACTGCCAATCCAGCCCTCCTGCTTTCCTGTGAGGATGGGGGAGCTGGGTGTTCCCAGGGCTGATACACCCTAGAAGCCCAAATGTTTAAAGAAAAGATATGATTTAGCAGAGCTGGTGGAGAAACAGTAGCAGTCCAATAAAGGTGGCTTGGCTGAGGATGTGTGTTGGATGCCAAAGATTCCTGCTTCCTGCTCTCTGGGGCTAACCCAGAGTGGTGAGCTGCCACCTCAAGCAGGTGACAGTGGCACTGGAGGTCCCTGCAGAGGCTCAAGGGGTGCTAGCATGGAACTTTCAAGGTTTTAGGTCCCACTGCCTGCATGTGTGTATGGTGAGATGCACAGTGCTGCTGCTGACCCAAAGTAGGTGTGCAGCTGTTGTTGCTCCTGAGCATGTCAGGGTGGATGCAGCCTCCTGCTGCAGATGCTGAATTATCCTGCAGGAGCAGATTGTGGAAAATAGGGAGACCAGTCAACAAATCCTTGGTTACCTTTGCTGACACCAAGTTGTGAACATGTTGAGCTTCAGACCCTGCTAAATAAGTAGTATTCCTACTTCAGAGGGAAGCTGTACTACCCAGACTGTCTGAAGTCTCTCTTACCATCTGTGCTTGGACTGTCCGGTTGCAACCTGTCTGTTACAGCCTTAGCATCCAAGTTTTCTCTTTAAGAGAAGGGCCCTGGTGATTTTTCAGAACGTAGGTATATCTTCCTTACTGGGAATAAGTAAAATCTCTTTTTTAAAGGGAAAAAAAAAAAAGTTTAGGGGAAAGGGAGGGAGAGGTATTTAACGTCTGGATGCAGGTTCTCTCCAGCAGCAGCGGGACCGGCCCTATCCCGTGGGTGCCCTCTAGCGCTTTGCTGCCCGCCTGCAGCCGCCCTGCTCCCTGCTGACGGTCTTCTCCTAAAGAGTTGCCCGAAAAGAAAAGTTTTGAGCTGTACCTGCAACACTTAAGGGCAGCATAGGGCGAGGGGCAGGAACCCCCGAATACCAATAATCCTCGCTTTTTTTCTTTTGCATTCTCAGTGCTGCTGATTTTTCCCCCCTGTTTCTCTGTGCTCATTAACTGTACCCGGGTTGGTGCAGTGATTCAGTTGTTTTGGGGAAGAACTGGCTCCACTTTGCATGCTTGCACTCTCTGACTAGCTGATCCTGCTCTACTCTATGCCTTAGCTGACTTTTGTTTTCCAATATATAATTCTTCATAGCACCAGACTGGGTGAGGTTGGAAGGGACCTCTGTTGGTCACCTAGTCCAGCCCTTCTCCATTTACAGCCAGTTGCTTAGGGCTGTATCCAAATGATTTTTTAATATCTCCAAGGATGGAGATCCCACAGCCTTGATGTTATGATACTCAGTCACCCTCACAGGAAGAAGGTGTGCAGAGGGAAACTCCTGTGATTCTGTTCATGCCCACTGCCCCTGGTCCTGTCACTTGGCTCCACTGGAAAGAGCCTGTCTCCATTCTCTTTGCATTCTCCCTTTGAGTACTTATATACATTGATGAGATTCCCATGAGCTTGCTCTCCTTCAAACTAGACATAGTTAATATTGAATTTTTCATGAAAGAGAAGCATGGAAAAAGTCACTGACAGAGGTGAGGTACCTAAAACACTATGGAGGGGCATGATCTCTAAATTTTCAGCCCTGTGATATGAAAAAAATGGCCCAAAATAAAATCTCACTCTAAAATCTCATCATACTGCTCTATCAATCTGATCCACCTATGGCTCCAGATCTGCATGCACATTTCATGGGTGGACTTCATTTCATTGGAGATAGGATTGACTCCTATTCCAAATATAAAAAGCCCAAATGCTGTGAGGTTCAAGCTTTGCAGTGAGAATCATCTCTAAAATGTACACCAAATTATCACACTGAGGGCAGAACAATGTCTTTCCAATTCTTTCCAAATGTTTTTATCCTCAGTTTTTTAACGAGGAAATCAAAGCAACTGAGAAGAAAACAGACCTACTTTTCAAAGACTGCTTTTGTATTATAAATTGTTGAAGAGTGTATTTCAGATGTAATGCTCACCAAAATCCTCTTCTCTCAGTTTGTCTCATGGAATGCAAGTAGGTCATGTTGTGCTTTGGCCAGATTCTACCAATACACTGTGTATTTGTAACACCTGTTACACTGTGTATTTGTAACACCTGTTTCTATCATAACTGTAGTGAGTTTTCACTGGACAATTCTTGTCTTGTAAGCCTTCTTGTGAGTGGGAACACAGCTTTAAGCTCTACATTGAGGGAGCAGGGGGAGTAGTAAGGGTTGTATTGTGCACATAGACATCAAACACAGTGACTTCAATTTATTCCAGCACCTCTTGTTCCTTTACAGTCCTTTCTCGTACCACCATTACCCTCCTTCTTCTGCCATAGGTGCTGCATTTTGACACCAGCTGTGGGCATCAGCAACAGAATTGCTCCCTGTGATGGGACCTTTCTGTCACTCACATCAGCCTGATGGTCTTAGTGCAAAACATCTGCCTGTTTGGATGAGCCCTAGAGCTGCACTTGGATGGAGTGATGTTTTGGGGGTACCAAGCTGGCTTTCAGTAGTTTATACAGCTGGCTACATGGAGATTCACAATTAGAAGGGAAAGTCATACTTTGACAGAGCTTCTCGGCCTTCTGATATGCTGTGGATGAGCACTTTGTGTGGCACCTCACAGGGATGAAAAATGAGTGCATATTTGTTTAGGGAGCTGGGTATGCTCTACACAGAATTCTATGACAGGAATAAGCTCCCAGCCTTGCCTTGTAGAGCTCCCAAGACAGTAGGAGAAAGCCAAGAAAGGAGCATGAAGTGACTGACAGTGAGACTAATTTTGCCTAGCAGGAGGTGTCAGAGCGGAAATACTTCCAGCCAGGGTCTTGGATGTGGTTTGCTGAAAACAAGCATTGGTGTGTAAATCTGAGTTTTTCCAGATTGCCCCAGGAAAGCATTAAGCCTGATTATAGCAAACAAGATCAAGTCATAGTATCAGTCCAAAGAAGTTCCTTGCCAGGTTACAACAAACTCATGCACTTCTTGGGTGAGATATTGAAACTCGGACTGCTGGAACAAAGTTACCTGCTGTCAAGACACAGCCCCTCGAAGGGCTTAAGACCAGGTTGGATGAGGCTTGGGGCAACCTGGACTGGTGGGAGATACCTGCACTAGGTGGAACTAGATGATCTTTGAAGTCCCTTCCAACCCAAACTATTCTGTGATTCTGTGATTCTGTGATCATTACTATTTGGAGCTGGAGCTAAAGCCATCATTTTTAGCCCAGGGCCCTATGGTAGCATCGAGCAACACCTGACCACATCAAAGAAACTGAAAGACTCTTTGCCCTGTAGAGGTACCTGTGTCTGCTCTCTAAGTCTCTCGTTGCCCCTTTCTGCCACATTCCAGTGAACTTGCCATGTGCCCCTGGCCCCAGGAAACTCTCTCTCTTAATATGGTCTAAGCAGTAAGTAGCTCTGTTTTATGTCAAAAGACTGTCCTGGCAGTCATGATATATGCACACCTCTGGCCTGTGAGGGTGCACAGAGGCTGAGCAATCCAACTGTTGGTGTCCATCCGGATGATGAGATCATCTGCATTACAGATAACTGTGAAGATATCTGTCTAAAGCCACATCAGTACATGTGGGCACTTTAGTGTTAGGAGAAGATTCCTTCTACTGTTACTGCAATCTCAGAGAAGATTCCTGAGCTATTCTCTCTGAACAAAACCCTGTAAAGAAAATGCCTTTAAGATATGAGTATCTGGTCTCCAGTGTTCTGTGGGACCAAGAATAAATTATGGATACATGGAGCTAACAGCACTGGCCTGTAATTGCCATTATTTCACATTGGACAAAGTAAGAGAACACACCCTGTAAAGGGGCTAAATTGTTATTAGGTAGGTGTCTGAGTTTCACTCTGATCCAGATCTTTTAAAGTTTGAATCGACACAAAAACTCAGTTATTCATTTGCTTCTGCTGTAGACATTGAATTCCTGCTTTTCTTAATCAGTCTGAGCTTTATCTGGAAATTACCTCTGAAATGGTAGTTCCCACTGAGATAAATTGGTGGGAGGTACATGCAAGAAAGAGAAACATTTTTAAATAACAGATTTAAAGACATTTTGTATTTCCCTTCTTGTATGATAGATGTCCATCCGGCTATCTAAAGCACTGTAACCTCCGTGGCCTGGTGCTCCAAGTAGTTGGGTCTGGCTGATATGAAGGTGAGGGCAAGGAGCTGGTGTCAGCAGGATGGATACTGCCTTCTGCAGGTGAGTGGGGGAGCCCAACACCTTCACTGCCCTAAAAGCTAGACTTTTTAACCCACAATTGAAGATCAAAGACCCTAGAAGCCAAGAAGAAACACTGTCTTAATTTTGGAGGACACACTATCTTAATTTTGGAGTTTTAATGTTTACCTCTGAATTTTCCAACTTGTTGGGTTTTATTTTATCAGGTTTTTTTTTTTTTTTATTGCAGGACTCTCTCACAATATTAACATTCTTGTAGCAAGTTTTTTTGCCCTGTGAATACTGTCGTGCTGTCGGCTCGACACCAAAATGTCATAAATCTGGTGGTCTCATGCCTGTCCCTGGAGTGCTGCAGTCCACCTCATAAAACTACTACTTAATGAAGTACAGTGCAGTACAATTGGCAGTCTCTGCTCAGCAGTGAGGGCTAAGCACATAAACGCATGCCTGCCAGGCTTGTGCCAGGAGGTACGGCCAGGGACCTTCCGCTGCTGAAGTGGAGAGAAATTTCTAAGCAGAGGTGACTGAGAAACCTCTGTAAAACCCCAGGAAAAAGTTTTATAAATTGTTAAAAAGCTATGCCTCTAACCACAGGACAGACTTCCTGGGCCCGCTGGGGAGACGACACCTTCCTTTCAATAAAAAGACGGCGTGTACTCAGAAAAGTTTAAGAATTAATTAAATAGATTCGGGAAATAAAAATGAAAGAACTTTAATAAATTGTTAGTATGCAATGAAAGCAATACCTCAAGATTACCCAGAGGCCTGGCTTCCATCTGTCTCACAATAAGTAAGAGATCATTAAAATTTATATTTTAATTTACCATAGAGCCAATATCTGAAAGAACTTTACAAGCTTTAGTGTATTGTTTCTCCTACTGCTCTTAATTCTGCAAGTTGAGTGTTGGAGAAGTTAAACCTTTCTAGGTTACATAGCAAATCATGGGTTGAGCTTCAGTCTCTTGTACTGACACTCTAAACTAGTAAAATATCTTTACTGTTGGCTTGCGAATTACAAGAATTTTAATTAGAACAGTACCCCTCATCTCCCATCATCACCTTTCATCTTCCACCTCAGCAGCATGGCCATCACCATGGTGCCAGTGCTCTCTCTTACATCAGCTTATAATAGATCTCTGCAGCCTCTTTCCTACAAGGCTGAAGTTACAGTAGCTTCCCTTGTGATTGCCCCATAAGACAGTGTGGATCCATTCACATGCCATTTAGGAGAGGCAGGCAGCATCCATGGAAGCTTAGAGTAGCTTGGTTTGGAGCTGGCAAAACCTGAATGGCTCAGAGCAGAGCTGGAGTGGATCTTCACAAGGGTCCTTGTGTAGACATCCAGTGTTCACTGGAATGTTTAGAAACCCTGCATTTGGAAGCCAAATTTAGAGTTGTGGCTGAGCCACAACATTTTTTGAGTTAAAATGTTATGCCATTAAAATAACAAGGTCTGAATAGTTGTGAAACTGATTTTTTTTTCTTTGCTTTTTAGTGATGTATGACTGAATACTGAAATGTGTTGCTTTTCACAAGCTTTTCTTCAGACCCTGGCGTTCTCCATCCACTCCATCATGGTTACTGTGTTTGTTCTGTGCTGTAACCACTTGTGACAATCAAGAGCAAACAGTGAGGAAAGATTAGTATTGTCAGGGTGAAGAAATCACTGGTTGAGCCAACAGGGGCTGGATCTGTGGCAGAGGATGCAACGTAGGAATTGTGCCCTGCTGTCATCTCAGCTTCTTTTCCAGATCCTTTTCTGTACACATGAAAGTCCTTTGCAGTCAATGGAGATTTTGCTGTAACAATAACAACAGAGTGATTCCCAAAGTTGTTGGCATGAGAAATCTATTTAGCTGCTGCCCTATTTTTTTGTGAGGCCTCCAAGGAAAGCAATTGTTTTCTTCTGTCTGATGCTGGAGGTGGAAATTTACGGATAAGTCATAGACTTCCTCAGCCTTCTGCTCTTGGTGGAGGGAGAGATCAAGGCCTCAGTGAAAACACCTCCAAGCTCTTATTGTGTGAACAAAAATTTTTAGTTTCCAATAGATGGTTTTCAACAGCATCCACGTAAGTGGAAGCAAAAAATAGCCCATTATGGGTACCCATTGTAGACATCCATGAAACCAAAGGTACAAGAAGAAACACATTCACAGAACATGGTTTTGCATGTTGTCTTCAAGCTATTGCAACCTCCTTGTGATATGTGCACTAGTAAGGTGTTCACTATGAAACCAGACTGCAAAACATCTCAAAGCAGTTGTCTGGATCAATTCATATTTCCCTTGTGTCACACAGTGCAAAGGATCTCAAAGAAGGGAGAGCATTTTATTTCAGTCTTGAAGGACTGAGGCAGAGGGAGCACATCTGCCAGTGCCAGAATGGGAAACTGACACTGGAACTTGGACTTTCGGTAAAATAACACTTGCTAATGTAATCATACGTTACAGAGATTGAAAATCAGATTAAGATAATTGAGAGTATTCAGGCATCACAGCAGTGTATACAAATGGCTCAGAAAAAAATTTGTAAGGAAAATATGTTTGTTGGGCTTTAGCTTGTCTTTCCATTAGAAAGGCAAAATTAAACAAAAAGCTGTTTTTTTCCTCTTGTAGATATGGAAATGACCCAGCTGATGAGGCCACATGAAAACCAGAGTGTAGCTACTGAGAAACGCTTTCCTGGAATGATGACTGCCACAACACTGTGTTTTGCCATTGAGTATATGTCCTTCTCATCTAGACTTCCTGCCAGTCACCATGTTGCTGATTAACTGTCAGTAACATGTGCAGGCTAAAAGCCGTGGTGCCAGCAGGGGTGCAACCGTTCCTGGTGCAAGAGAGCCAGAGAGAGCCTGCAAAGCCTAGGATCTGGGATGATCACACAGTAAAGTGTCTGTGTCCAATGAAGATGGTGAGACACTGGAACAGGCTGCCCAGAGAGATGGTGGAGGCCCCATCCATGTTGACATTCAAGACCAGGATTGTAGAGGCTCTGAGCAGCCTGATCTAGTGCAAGATGTTCCTGTTCACTGCAGGGTGTTAGACAATATGACCTTTGAAGGTCCCTTCCAACTAAGCACATTCTATGATTCTACACATGAACACTTCCCCGGAACTTTCTCTTGGTTTAGGGCTTCTCCTGCTTCAGAAACACAGTTTCTGACACAAGCATGTTGAGCAGATGCTTCATAAGCATCCTGGATGACAGAATTATCATCATCTCTGGAGTATCAGACTCTGTCACGGGAGGAGCTCTGCCAGCGCAGAGACGGCAGCGTCCTTGACTCACAATATGGTTACAAAAGCACAGTATCTAATCATCTGGGCCCTGCGTGTCCAGTCAGCCTTCACTCTGGCTGGTCTCCCAGTGGATGCCTGCCCTTTGCTTGCTGCTCCCACGCTCCTGTCAGAGTGGGAGTGTAAATGACTCAGATAAAGTTTAATTGACTGGTAGAAATCTGGTGTGGGGGTAATTCAAGACAGGGACTTTGTGGTGTCTCTTCTGTTGTTGAACATCAGCAGACATGGGAGACATCTTCATGAGACTCTTCTTTCATCAACTTGCTAATACCCTGTCTGGAATTCAGTATTCACTGACCTCATTCATTACGTAAGACTAATCTTGACTTTGGAAAAAATTGGCGACCAAAAAAGTAGGTAGCTCTTCTTTCTAATGCTGCATAGGAAAAAATAATTTAACCACAGAAGCTAGATCTTCTGCTGGCAGAAGTCAGCATGAGGCCATTGTCCTAATTTATTATTATGGCCTGAACGCATCTGAGGTGTGGAAGAATTTTATTGTGTTAAATGGAAAATGCTGAAGTCAGTGGCAGAAGTCTTGCTTAAAAAAAAAATAACACAATGACCCCTCCAAAACACATGTTCCAATTTACAGGTCAGTTGATATCCTCCCCTGAGGCTGCCTTAATTTCTAGTTTGGGAATGTCAATAAATCAATGCCATAAGCCATCAGCGAGGCAGTATCCAGCAATGCAGCTGCCATGTGAACACCACACTCAGAATCCAAAAATGTGTAGCCAAAAATCTCTCAATACATTTTCTTACCTCATTAGTTTCTGCTTTACATAAAAATAGCTGTCATTTTTGCAATGAATAATCATGTCTGCCTTAAGATAGGTACGTCTACATGATAAGTTTGTTAAATAAAGAGGAAATAAGTTCCTGTATGGAACCTCTAATGCTATTCTGAATTATAGTATCTTTCTTTTCTTGTTAATATTTGTTTTGGTCTTTAAGGACAGACTTTGTGCTTGTTAAATATAGTTGCAGAGGCAGTAGATAAAGCAGCATCATTAAGCAAAAAAAAAAAAAGTGGTGATTTTATGTGTATATAGCACAGGAGAATATTATTGCTATGATTAATAGAGGGTTGTAACACAAATAAGACCCTCCGGAGAGCAGACTTTCTGCATCATGCTGTGTGCACTTTTCCCTGCTATGCAGAGGGGCTATAAAATGTTCTGTTATTGAATCCTTAAGGTTTGATTTTCCTCTAATTTGTGCTGAATGCACTTGAGCAGGTGAATACAAATCATTACCATGACTTGGACCCCTGCTGCCCTCTGAATCTCAGAAGTGCAGTTGTCAAGGGTGTGGGAGTTGAGCCTGGTTTGTGCTGCCAGGTGGGGACTTGAAAAGGAACATTGCTCAGTCCACCTTGAAACCTTTGTGCCTAAGAAGATAAAGACCTCACAAAGCCAGGGAGATGGGTGACAGAGATGCATCAGAATTTCTTCTAGCCTTTTTAAGACTAACATTGTACCCTCTCATACCTCTCAAAAGATCTGTAACTTTTGAAAACAAGAATGTCCAGCTTCAAAAAGGTATTATACAGCATCATTTGCATGGTATCTGTCATGCTGGATACTTCCTGCACAAGTTAAACTAAACAAGGAGTTCCTGGAGCAGAGGAACTAACACAACCTGGTTTCCTGCTAACCTGTCTCACAAGGTCTCTTCCCCTCTGGATTTTGTGTCTCAGACAGAAAAAGCATATGATAAAGCTTTTCTCTTAGGGGAGTCATAAAGAACAACAAACACTTTTCTACTCTTGGTCACTGAGGTGCAAAAATGGCTTAATGTACTGGAGACCATGACCCTCACTGTCAAAACTAGTCAAGACAACCAATGAGAGTTAAGAGTGGGGGACAGAATCAGACAGACAGGCACAGCATGATTGCATAGACTTTGTTTCCTTAGGAAGCTGGGCTCAAAACAAAGCACACAAGTCGGGTATATTTATAGCAAAAGAGGTGGGGGGGCTTTCCTTTCCAGAGGAAACACACTAGCTTTCCTGGGCCTGATCCTCGCTTTACTGGAAGCTGCCTCCCGCAGACCCTGTCCCAATTTTCCCAACCTGAAAATTTGTACAAGTTCTGAAAAAAAATAGTAATCCCTGCAGAGATGTCAGAGGACACCTCAAGCACATGTTTATTTCTGTATTAATGCTATGCATCTGATAGGTCTAAGATATTAATGATATATAAAAGGAGTGAGTCGGGATAAAAATCAGCAAGAAAAAGACAAGCTGTCCCAACTTCATCCCATATTGAAACTTTGCAGATGTGACATGTTTCCAAGAACAGATTTGTACCTTTTGAGTGGTATGATGTGCTCTGCTTGCCAGAGTGTAGTGCTCTCCTTTGTAAGTGAGAAATGAAGAAAGCAGAGGGGCAAGGCTGAAGAAAAGTCAACCCTAAGTCCAGAAACCAGACAAGTTGTTTCTGCTCTCAGATGTGAAAATCCTTCCCAACAAAGGGATGAGGTGCACAAGCTAGAAGATGCAGTATTATTCAATTAGCTAAAGCTCTTGGAAGTCTAGAATTTTTCTATTCTGCCACAAACTTGGAAGTACCTATGTGGCTCAGAGGCAGCCCAGTTTCTCAGGAAGCCAAGAGACATGTAGATACCGGGATATGGAATACTAAAAGCACCTATTAAATCCAGTCCCTGACAATGCAACATTGTTCTCAATTTGAAATTCATTTGAGTTCTTCTGTATTTCAGATTCTTGTGTTTAGAACTGGCCGTGGAAAGGTTTTCTACCTTGTACTCAAAATACCCGAATCAGGCTTAGGTTACTAGCTAAACATTATGAAGTGTTTTTTAAAGACCTGTAAAATACAGAGTTACTTTTTATATAGCTAAGCTTTTATTATTTGGTCTTTCATGCTGAAGTATTTGAAAAGCCAAGAATAAAATGTCTTTCCTCCTGATACACTGATCCTGCGTCTACTGATCACAAAAGCAGATTAGAGTGAAACTCTCTACCCTAGTTGATACTGTATGTTTCTTGACAGCCCCCTATAGCTTGCACTGCACAATTGCCTAAGTTTTTTTTCTTTTCAGGGTGTGATTTCCAACAGTAAAACAGAGCAAAGCTTTCAGAGATATTTCTAATCTGTTGTTCTACCTGCTTTACTACTCTCTATGGATTCCCACAACCATACCTTTCTGGTGGAGCTGAATATGACTTAATCTTAATTATTTCAGTTAATTCCAAAATTACTCTGAAATAAGCATAATGATAAAACAAAGGAAAAGTATTGTTTTAATTTCCCACAGTTGGGCCTTGCAGGAGCACGCACAGGCCTGCTTCTGCATTTCAAGGACGTAGTCTTTTGAAATTATTGTTTTATGTCCATGATCAATTTACATCCTCAGCCATTGTTTATAAAGGATTTCACCACGTATCTTGTCCGACATTTACTGACTTATAAATGTATCATGGTGTTTTATGAATGTCTGAGGAGTTACATGACTTGCTATGAATAGCAGCAGAGGAGTTCCTTGTGGTTGTGAACAAAAGTTAATAAAAGGTGTATTTCATACCTATTGTTCTTTCTGACACTTAATTTTTGTTGCCTTTCATTAAGACCTGTTTAAGAATTAAAGAATTTCACCTGATCAAGACTGATGAAGTCTTCCTACTCCAGCTACAGGAGGTATTCTGTTTCAACCATCCTGATATTTGCTGGAAAAGCAACAGAGTGAGGTGTAGGCAATCCAGGAGGTTCCTGGAGTGTCTTGATGATAACTTCCTGAGGCAGCAAATAGCCCCACAAGAGGAGATGTCATCTGATAATCACCAATGACTTGTCAGAGACATCACAATTGGTGTTAATTTAGAATCTAGTGACCATGCACTGTTTTGGAATTCAAGGTCCTGAGGAAAGTAAGTTAGGCGAGAAGCATAGTCAGGACCCTGAGTTTTGGCAAAGTAGATCTCCAAAGAGTTCTTCAAAGAGTTACTCAGTAGGATCTCCTGAAAAATGGTCCTCGGGAACACAGGAATGGAACGGAACTGGTGGATATTCAAAGACATTTTCTTTAGAGCACAAGAGCTCTCATCTCCAGGTACAAGAAATCCAGCAGGAAAGGGAAGAGACCAGGATGGCTGAGCCAGGATCTGCATGACAAACTAAAAGCAAGAAGGAACTACACAACCAGTTCAAGCAGGGACGGGCTTCTTGGGAAGTGTACAGGAAAGCAGCCCTCTCATGTTGGGAGGAGGTCAGGAAGGCCAAGGCACAGCTGAAATTCAATTTGGCAAGAGATGCTAAACTAATGAGAAGGGTTTATACAAGTCTATAAACCAGAAAAGGGAGCTTAAAGAAAAAGTAGCCACATTGACAAGTCAGAAGGGTAAACTTCTAAGAACAGATGAGAAGAAAGCTGAGGTACTCAATAACATTTTCACTTCAGTCTTCACTGGCAAGTCCTCTCTGTACTCCCCCAAGTTGAATGAACACAAGATGGAGACAAGGAGGAGAAAGTCCCGTCTGCTACAAGTGAAGATAAGGTTCAAGACCATCTGAGGAACCTCAATATCCACAAGTCCATGGGACCTGATGAGATGCATCCCAGAGTCCTGAGATAACTGGCTGATGTAGTTGTCCAACTGCTTTCCATAATATTTGAGAAGTCATGGGGGTCAGGCAAAGTCCCTCATGACCAAAAGAAGGCAAACATCACATTCATTTTCAAAATGGGTAGAAAGGAGCATGCCAATAACTACCTGTTAGCATTACTTCTGTGCCTGGGAAGATCATGGAGCAAATTCTCCTATGCTATGGCACCTGGAAGACAGGGAGGTGATTTGAGACAGTCAGTACAGCTTCACCAAGGACAAGTCCTGTATGACCAACCTAGTGGAATTTCACAATGGAGTGACTACATCAGTAGAAAGGGTAAAGACAGTCAGCATTGTCTACCTGGACTTTTCCAAGGCCTTTGACACAGCCCTCCGCAACATCCCTCTCTCTGTGTTGGAGAGATACAGATTTGATGTGTGGACTCTTTGGTGGATAAGGAACTGCCCAAATGGTCCCATCCAGATGATGGCTCAATGTCCACATGCAGAGGAGTAATGAGCAGTATCCCTCAGACATCTGCAATGGGACCTGTGCTGTTTAATCATAGAAC
>VZTY01024459.1:0-23400 GCA_013400935.1 Turnix velox
TATATATTCATATATATATAAAAAGGTAAAGCTTATAAAAGTTAATTTACAAACCAAGAACAAAAGTGGTATGCACGCATTATATACAAGCACTCTATAACATCTATAAATTTTCAAATGCATAGCAGAAACATACCATCGTTTTCTTCTGGTTCTCTTCTGGCTGATTAACACAAACAACACTTCTTTGCTAAACCAAACCCAAGCGTGTGGGTTGGTTTGTTTTCTTTGTTTGTTTTGTGGGTTGTTTGTGTTCTTTTTGCCTTTTTCCCCAGTCTCATGATATATTATATAGGTAAGCACAAAAGCCATACAAACTTAATACAGAGAACTATGAGAGCTAAGACTATTAAAAACATGAGGGTAAGGCATCCCTGCTGGTTAATAGGTTCTGTAATAATGTGGTTAATTTACAAATCCAGAGGCAACTGAACCATAGTCATCCCACATGCTTTTCTCCCTCCCCCCCATTCTCAGGATGGTGTTTCCAGGTACAGAGAGTAGATGTGTTTGCATGAGCCTCCTGGCAGAGGAAAACATCTGGACTGTGCCACCCCAGGTCAATTGCCATTTCATTGGACAGTTACACCAGAAAGTCATTGGAAAACCAGAGACCAAAACACAGTCTTTTGAGTTACAAACACACAGTCAGAAAAATGCAGGCCCAATTCTGTGCTTGTCGCCAGCAGAGTATGAACCCAATTCAGTTCCTCTGAATAGAATTCCATTGGTACTTTCAAGCTTTTAAACAAAAAAATACTAGTAGTGTCCTTTTATAAAAAAAAAAAAAAAAAGAAGAAAAACAAAGGAAACAAAACAAAACCCCACAAAAGAATAACCAACAAACCAAAGCAGACAGAACCTGCAACCCCACCTTGTTCCCATTGTACACTCCCTGCTCATGCATGTATGTGACCATGGTTCAAAGAGTGTACTTACTAAACCACTGTTAGTGTTTAAGCATCTTGCTTTAACTAAGATCCATTATCACTTATAGAACAGTTAATACTTGATAGAGTGGTTCAGTTTATATGTAAGGTCCATCTCAGTTTCACATTACTTACTCAGTCAGCTAACTTAATATTTAGAAGTGGTCAATTAGGACTGAGACACAGTTTGCTCCAACAAGATAGTTTGGATCCCCGGGAAGAGACTTGTTCTGCCAGGTTTTGGGGTCACCTGTGGGAGGAAAACACAATGCTGGTGTTTAGTATCTGCTGTCAAACAGTGTACATCTTGAAACAACCAATCTCTTGGAAAGGAACTTCTATGTTCTCAATCAGTACCTGTTAGTTTGTTGTTTGGTTTTTTTTTTAACCTGCAATTTGCATTTTACTAATTAAGAAATTAACCCTTGATTTTAATATAATGTAGGAGAGATGACTTATTGCAGACAGATGCTGTAGCACTTGGGAACTGCTGAATATACGCTGTTCTACTTACTCTAAAGTAGCAATACACTTTGAGAAGTTTATTCACTGAATCTCTCCTGAATTGCCAAAAAAACGTAGTAATTTTAAAAGCTAGTTTGGGTAGGATGCCTTTAAATTCTTGGGAACAATTTTGAACACAGATGACTCAAATCAGAAGCTATGGTCTGACCAAGCACCATGACACACTTGTGGGTTTATTTTCTATTACAAAAAACTTATTGTAGACAGGACTGTAGTAGTTTTGCAGCTGCATTAGGACAGCAGCTTAAAACCCTGAAATACCAACATTCTGAAAGGGATTCTGCTTAACTGGTACATACTATAAAATCTTTACAACAGATCTCAACTACTTATGGTCAAAGGTCCTGTGTAACACTCTTACATGGGAAAAATCATCAGCCAACAAAGGTTACATTCCACCTGCACAGGTAATTGTCCTTCCACCACAGAAAGTATTTGGCTACCTAAACCCACTACTAAATCCTGCTACTGTATAAGAAGTGCCATCAGCCCACTGTACAACAGTGGAAAAAAACACTGGAATTCTCTTCAGCCTTACAGAGAAATGTCATTAAACAACTTGGCCAAAATAGATCTGCCTGGAGAGAACCCACTCACTCAGACTGCAGACATCTGAGAGCTCCGTGTTACATGAGACTGATGTGAATTCCACATAATTCTGTTGACCTCATGAAAACAATATGAAGCACATAATGCACTGAGTGATGGTAACATCTGATGTAAGGACAAAGAGTTGAAGTGGCCTGTGCACAGTTAGAGAATGCAAACAAGTTCACTGCAATCAGCTGAGACTACCCATTTCAGTCCAGATGCTTATAAAACTGGAGAATTTTTCATTTTATGGACGAGGGGAATTCCACTCAAAGTTCACATGACCAAATATATTATGAGAAGAATATTTTTCCCATACTTACTTACAACTGCTTTGAAAAAAAGTGATTCTTCAACATTCTTTACACTAATACATTCTAATAAGCTTGGCCATGAAAGCCAACTTTTTTCCACAGTCAGTTTTAATACCAGAATTGTTCAAACGTTTGAAGGGGATTAACAGTAAAACATCAACATATGAGTCTTAAATGTGTCAGAAAGGATGTTAGTAAGTGCAAATGAATGTCACTTTTAGGACAGAACATGGATACATTGAGAAAAGATGAGGTAAAGCACACAACTGAAGAGAGAAAAGACTGTATCAATTGCCATTACAAAACCACCTCAAAAATCAGAGTCCCATAACCAACTAATTTAGAAAGAGAGAAAACAATTATTTATTTAAGACACAGTATGGTCTACTTACATATCATAAGACAGAATTGCCTAATTTTAAAGTTTGTCTCAAAAGAGCAATGTTATGATATACATCCCATTTCAGATTAACAGAATGTGGTGTTATATTTACAGTACAGAAAGTGGCAGGGGTTAAATATACACGCTCCTGCTCTCACCCACACATGCTCACACACACACAGCCTGCTTGGGAAGGGGAGAAAAATCTCACAGTATTTTGTCTGGATTGTTTGAGGCTTCTCCCTTCCCTTCAAGTAAGTTCATGAACAGGTGCTGTTAGTTACAAAGGAGGTGTTGTGTCATTTTTTTGACATAAACTGTCACATCTTTTGGGACCCTAGCATTTATGAGTCCGTGTTTTAACACTGCCATGGAATTACACTCTCTTAACTAGATGCATGCAACACATGCATATCATAGCTTATAAAAAACTACTAAAAATTATTGCCATTAATACCTCTAGATTATTGAGTCCCCAGTCAAGGGGACGATGCTTTCATCTCTCAAAGCATCGGTGCTTTGGTGCTGAGGGAGAGAGATACATTAGTGAGGGAGGGTATTGCATACACAGTGGCTTAAATGCCGTATTCACAAGTGCATCGTGCAGTCCTTATTTAGATCATACCTACACATGAATGGTTTGAACCTTCCACCAAAAATTTTGAAGCCAGCTGAAGAAAGACTTAAGCCTTCTTTCCCCAGACGTGAAAACATTGCCTTTTGCATCCCTGTAACCTCACAGCTGTTTCATGAAATTGCTTGAAACTTGCCCAGAATTCAGCTCCTCACTGCATTTTTTTCAGCTGATACCATTCTGCCCCTCATCCCAGAAAGCCACAGTGAGGTAAAAACGAGCAGGTAAATGAAATTGCAACTTAGTCCCAACTTTCACTATTGACCAGAAACTTCTGGGTAAAAGGCAGTAGAGGAGGAATAGGCAGAAGCAAGGAAAGTCTTGTGGAAAACCCAGCTACATTATAGAATAGATTGTAAATGCTTTTACTGAACACTACAGTTTTCTTAAGTGACCCAATTGTTAGCATCAACTTGCACACATGGAAACAGTTAACAAGCGTTAAATCATGACTTATGAGCATGCAGATTGTTAAGATTTGCCAGAGTCCTATAACCTATATGGTTAGTTAAGCAACAGACAAACACAGGTTATGTTACAAAGGCCAATCAGAGGTACATAATCATTTCCTCTCAGTTTTAGTGCGACTATCATTTCAAGTGTATCCAGCTGCAGCAGTCCTCAAGAAAGAAGACAGAATAGAAAAATACGATAATATTAAATAGACTAGAGATATTACTCTTTTTTCCTGCTTTCATGGTTTTTAGCTATGGATTTGCACCATGATTAAATGCAAGAAAGACATTTGTAATGAAAGTGAAATGGGAGTTTGACACAAATACAATGATTGAATTCTTTATATTACACAGCATCACCTTGAGCCAAATTAACTTAAATTATACGATAGCACAGGGAAGCCCCAAAAGGACAGAGGGAGGACAGCATACCCGACGAGGAGTCGGAGGATTTTAGAGCAAAAGACCAACCATCAGGGGTCATAGACGCACAGTGTGGCAGGCGCAGCTCCACTGGCTTCAGGAATTTTAGTCCATGAGGCCCACACATTACCAAGGGGCTTAGAAGTGTTTCACCTACAGTTCAGAGAGAGAAAAATCTGTTACATATTCTTCTTGAAATCAGCTCAGAAGTACTGTGTAATTACTCAGCAACTCAGCTTTAGAGAAAAACAGGAGCATTTCGACTCTTCAGTAAAGAACTGCACTTCGCAAAACTGTTTCTCCCAGTCTCTTTTAAGAGCACTCGATTGACTCCTCAATGGAACTACAATCTCAAAATGAAAAGGGATAAATAAGTCCAATGATTAAATCATGTTGGGCTCGTTCCACCCCACTGTGAATTACTAAGCAGAAAGGAACTAATCCCCTGTGCTGTGAGCAGTCTGTCCCCATTTCTCCCTGCGCTACAGGTGTGACATTCTGCCCGCGTGTATTTAGGGTGAAGCCTGCAGTAGTTCAGGAACCTTGTCCTAAAAGTCAAAAGATAAAGCATACAAACATACAGATCTACTTTTAGTTTATAACATCGAATGTTTACATGAAATTATTCAGCTGAGGAACATGCTATGTTTGATTTATAAAGGATTCAAGCTAACTACAGATTGCTAGTAATGCTTTAACTGCAAATTTATAATAAAATGGTTTGGGTTGGAAGGGACCTTCAAGATCATCTAGCTCCAACCCCCTGCCATGAGCAGGGACACTCTGACTAGAACAGGTTGCTCAATGGCTCATCCAGCCTGGCCTTTTAAGACTTGCTTTAAGGGTGCACCTCTAGAGAGGGGCATCCACAACCTCTCTAGGCAGCCTCTTCCAGTGTCTCACCACCCACACAGTAAATAACTTCTTTCTTAAATCCAGCCTATATCTCCACTCATCCAATTTACATCCATTACTCCTACATTTGCATCCCTTACGCCTCCACAATTTGAGGAAATGAGGACACTGACAGGCCAGAAAACATATGTACATTAGATTATTGGTACAAAAGAGAAACTTTCTCTGAAAAGAGTGCTCAGCTAAGATACACTACTCAGCCCTTATCAGTAAGACAGTCAAGAATATACCCTTATTTATGTAAAGGTTAGACTATTTTTTTTAAACCATGAAGCTGTCTTCTTTAGAGAAATTAAAATAAAAATTCCTGAGCCCTTTCAGGAGTGGAAGTAAATTCCAAATACTTAACTTCAGCCAAATTAGTTCAAACCACATGCTTGGTAATTCCTTTTGTCCTAACATGCTTGACAAGAAATATTTCCATTAAGAATGGCTAGAATAAAACCCTGCACTTTGTGAGGGGAACTAAAGTTCCAAAGATTCTTAAGAAAATAATTTAGAATCTTCTCTTAGTTCAGCAGTTATGTTTTGAATCACAGAAGTCTACAAATTCAGGGTCTCCATCTTGCTTGAAACTTCCTGTAGTAACCAGAATATAGCTCCCCTTGTACTTCCCTGTGGGATTTAGACTGTAGCTTTGGATTTAATTGCATTTTATATGTTGAAATACGTGAAAGTATTTTCCAATTCTATTTTGCTATTATTAGAAGAGATTTAAACAAATGAATAGTGTGTAGTGCCAACTCTTACCTTTCTCTTTGTCCAAAGGTGGAAGTATACTGTTGTCTCTGCAGACTTTGAAATATATTTCTTGCTCTATTCCCTCTGGAATGGCTCCTTGTGGTATAATAATACTAACTCCAGTCTCTATGGAGCTCAATACACCACCATTGCTGTTAAATACACCTCTTGCTGTGGCTACAACAGTGTGTCCATCTTCTTCCTCCTCATCCTCGAGTGCTGAAGGACTGAATGTAAGACAAAAAATATCATTATCTTCCTTCCAAAAGCCAGTGGAGTGCTCTCCCCCTCACATTTTAGCAGAGCACAGCCATAGCAGGCTAGCACTGATTTTCAGTAAATTCTTAACACTCCGTTGAGTCCCACACTCAATTGTGCAGGGCAACTAAGATTAAAGTAGTTCAAGATCTGCCATGGAAAGTGAAAACTCTCATAAAACCAGAGCCTATAAACTCTGGAAGTTGTCATGAAGAAGTTACAGCAAGAATTTGGACCACTTGCATCCTGATTTTTCAAATGCCTGCTTCTGGGATTATGCAGAAAAATCTTACCCCAGCTATACGCTCTGCCTTAGTAAAACTAAATGTAATAACATCCAAAAGTTTAATTTTCTTCCAAGAACTCCATCAAGGCTGTAATACCATAAGGAGTAATAACTTTTTCAACCCATACTGATGTATCAATTCAGGTATAAATTCAAAACAAAACCTGCAAAAGAACCCAACAAATATGCAAAGAAATCCCACTTCACACATTTTCTTCTCCAAATTTCCAGGATATAACTAAAGAGAAACATGTACCATAGTCAAACAGTTCACTAGAAATTGACCTCAAATCTACTCCAAAGGTATTCACTCAAAGAGCCAGTAACTTCAGAGTTTCTAGCAGTAAATCCAGAGTTTCTAGCAGTCCAGAGAGACAGACAGCATCAGATTGCTTAGGAAATAATGGGATTAATTCATTCTTCTATTATATTCCTGAGTTACTGAAACATCAAGCAAGATTTCAAGTTTGGTTCATGCATTATTATTTTGATATCAAAGGATAATAAAACAATGTGGCACAAGTATCTGTGGAAAAAATTAACAAGTCAGCAAATGGAATGCCACCTGTTGCTCTTAAGATAGCTCATATGCAAGCACAAGCTGCTTTCAAGCAGTTGTTTTGTCTCACAATAAAGAGAACTGATACAAAACTGCCAAAGTGACTTTCACCTTCTACTAGTATTTTTAAAATACCTTATGCACTTGTACTATGAGGTGTCTAAGCAAAGAATGAATAATTAAAAGCCATTCTCAGAAAACAATGCCATCTTCCAGAAACAAACCCAGAGGGTAAATGATTACTATCTACCAGAAGATTTATAATTATATATGGGAAGTGGGAAATAAAAGCCATGATACTTTCTAATTACAGTAGGGAAGGACAGAAGGACAAAGGCCATACATTAAATATCTATCCAAATGCTCTTCGGTGCTCTCTAGCACAATTTTAGAATCATATAATCAACTTCTCAGCTGTATCATCAACAGAAACTGGTAGTGCAGGGCAGGGAAGGTGGGAAGAGCTGTATTTTTTACTGGCTCCAGAGGCAAATAGGGGTGTAGGTGGAGAATCAATGGCAGCAGCTCACCTTACAGGAATGGCTTTAGGCACAGCATTAACATTATTTGGTTGATATTTAGGCTTGTCGACAGCAAAGGTATCCATTCCACAGTCAAACTCAGAAGGCTGTGATGAGCTGTGTGCTTTCAAAATGGGTTGAGGAGAATTTGGGGATTTGGATGGCAGCTCTGGTGTATGCTGAGCTTCGTTTGGCAAGAGGTTGTGGTTGAATTTAGGACTTTCAAACTTGCGCTCAAAGGGCCTGGCAGCACTGGTGTAAGGTTTTGTAGAGAAGCGGTTGTAGGAAGGGGTGACAGCTTTCTGAATCTGCTCAGTTCCATTCATGGGGCCTTTATCAGGGAAGCTCTTCTGAGGATAAAAGGTGGACTGCACGGTGTCCTCTCGAGAGGATCGGAAAATTGCTGGCTTATTTTGAGGTGGAGGAGGGTCAGACACAGAGTTAACTGCAACACAGATGAAAACAATAGAACTTGTCAGTAACTGTCAAAATTCAAGTGATATTCACAGTGGTATCTCTGCCACGTAATCAAGGTTAGATTTTGCCTAAAACAATAATATTGAGTGTGCAAACTGGAGCAGGCTCAAGACACAGCCTCCATGATATTTTCCTGGCTTATAAAAGCATTTTCTGCCTTCCTTCTGAGTTGCCACAGCTTGGCTTGCTAGTCTTCCCAGTATACTATGTGGGTGTGTGTGGTTTTACCAGTGGGTTTTATCAGTGCTGCTCCAAGAGGCCTTATCATGGCTGCTGGGATGATGAGCTCTGGCTACTCACCAAAGCAGGCACTAGCATAGGTCAACAAATGGATCTCCTCCCTGGGAGTGTGTAAGGCCAGGCTGGATGAGGCACTGAGCAACCTGGTCTAGTGAGAGGTGTCCCAGTCCATGGCAGGGGGCTGGAACTAGATGACATTTAAGATCCCTTCCAAACCAAATCATTTTATGCTTTTACATATACAGATATAGGTGCAGCCTAGCTCTCTTAGATCATCTGTCCTCTCACATTTCAGATGTTCAGACAAGTTACCTAATATTTCATTAAACAGATAACTTAGATACAATGGTGTGAGTTTTCACTAAGTTGAGACTAATGACAAACAAACCAGTATTGAATACTGCCAGATGCTAGAAAATTCAGTGGGGGTAGGCAATCCTCTCCATCTGAAAGAGAAACAAGCCTTTTCATCTGTTTTAGAAGCCTACAACTATCACTCATGCCTAAGCAATTATAGTCCATGTACCACAGAGGATACAATAAGGTACCATGGGACCACAGCAAAGTAAGGTTTTTTAAGTCCTGGAAATATTATTTTCATCTTTGTGGAGACCAATAAATACAGTTACAGTGACTGCTAAGACCTTCAAGTTAGGATTCCAGATCATGTCAGGGATTGGAAGAGACCTCAAGAGACCATTGAGTCCAATGCTCCTGCTGGAGCCGGATCATCCAGATCAGGTCACACGAAGGTGTCCAGCT
Organism: Turnix velox; assembly: GCA_013400935.1. Taxonomy (NCBI): domain Eukaryota; kingdom Metazoa; phylum Chordata; class Aves; order Charadriiformes; family Turnicidae; genus Turnix; species Turnix velox. Next base: position 9,013 of record VZTY01024459.1, read on the forward strand.
GGGGTTTGAATGTCTCCAGAGAAGGAGACCCCACAATCTCTCTGGACAGCCTGTGCCACTCCTCTCTTACTCTCACTGTGAAAAAGTTTTCTTATACTTCTGTGGAACCTCCTGTGTTCCAGTTAGGACAAGGAGCATGGGTGTCACTGAGAAGAGCCTGGCTCCATCCTCCTACCACTCACCTTTTCCATATTTACAGACATTAATGAGATCACCAAATCATTTCACAAAACTCAGTCTCACTGTAGCAAAAGAAAATTTTCAGTGAGAATTATTTCAAGTTTCAGACAGAGAATGACAGAATATCAGGGACTGGAAGGGAACTCAAGAGATCATCTAGTCCAATCCCCCTGCTGGAACAGGGTCACAGAAGTTCCCAGCGCAGACAGGCTAAACCAGCCACTGAAACACCTGAGGGGGTGTGATGTTGATGCCCAGGGGCTCACCTTCAGAAAGTGCAGGTTTGTGGTGTGCAGGGAGGGCCAGGGCTGGGTTGTTTAAGGACTGAGGTTGTGTGTACTGGACCGAAGGGCCAGAAGGAGGAGGATTGGTGATTGGAGGGATGGGCTCGTAGCGTTTCTCACCAACAGACCTCTCCATCATCTCTGTGTCAGCTGGCTTTCCCCTGTTGAAACAGAAGTGGAAAAAAACCCCACATTTGACTGCTTGGTTTCCTTAAACCTCTGAGCTCCTGCATTCACTGCTAATTTTTTTTTTTCTTCTATGATCACCTTATTTCCACCTCTTCCTACAAAAGCTATAACACTATTTTCTTTCATATCCTGTCTCAAGTGTAAGAACTTTTATTGATTAGCACAATAGATTAAGACAACACTGAATCTTTAGGAGAAGATTAGTAACACAAACCATGGCAAACAAAAGGCAGATGACATTTCAGGTGTATTTGCATAATTGCCTACAAGACCTTAAATTTCAGTTTCATGTGTGGCAATTCCAATCATAAAATGTTCTTTCAGTTGAGTGCTGTTCAAAATAAAAACACAAATGCATGTTTTGGAGGATACACTGTTTTTGAAAAGCATCATTAGCCAATAGGGCAACAGATTTTAGTACATCTTTTCTAAATACACCTAATATTTGAACAATGCCATCTTAATTAGAAATGAAATCAGCTTAAGCTTCACTGGCTTTATGTGCATAGCATAGATAACTAAAATCTTATTTTCAAAACACTGCTCTTAAACTAGAAATAGTTCTCCAAAGGTTTATTTCAAGAAGTGACCAATTCCACCAATAATTGATTTTGGGCTGCAAAACAGAACTCTCATTTACAATCTGTGCGGTAAAATTTTAAGTGCACATAATGCCTGTGATGAAACGTAACAGTGAGAGAACACCTGAAAACATCCTCACATCAACCACAGTCTTACCACTTGATGTTCCTTTTCAAGTAGTCATAGCTAGTGTAAGAGCCAAGAAATCTAGGTGATGGCAAAGCAAACAGCAATAGAAGAATGAAAGAAAACAGTCATTCTATCTTGAGCATGTTATTTTTTCACACTTTCTATGTTAGTCCTAGCAGTTCTCTTATGACAAGGTTGTTGTAAGAAGGAGATACTACTTCTAACAGTGATGTTTCTGTTAAGACCTTTACCATATGCAGATTTCTAATGATCCCCTACCACATTTAATATGAAGTTTTATCGGTGAACTAGGAGATTGGTTTAAGATCTCCAAGTAATAGACATAGAAAGAATGAGATTACACTAAGCCGTATGTTACAATCCATAGAAACACAGTTACCCAATATAGTGAAAAAAGTGAATAAAACAAAGCTCATTCTAACAGTCTTAGTTATGGTCCAATTCACATTGATTTCTTCAGTTTTAATATACCAGGAAAACAGATTCATCTTGCAAATTATGTACCCAGGGTACAGTCACAGTAAATGTTTCCAGAGTGCTATCAGTTCACTCAATAGTAGAGTCCACAACCATAAAATACCTCTGATTACATTCAGCAACTCCTAAAGGATGTCTGTCTTAGAACAACTGTACTGGGAGAGACAGAAAACTAAGTGCAGTGATGATTTTCCCCTTATTATTAACATTTATCTTGCTTCGATATATCGAGACAGCTTTCCCTCATCCCTTCACTTTCTGTACACTCATAAAAATCTAACAGGCAACAACTGTAGACACCAACAGTCTCACTGCTTCCAAGAAGCACATTATGAAATTCAGAAAAGGGCTGATCAAGTTTTGAAAGCTTGATTGATGACCACACAAGTGATGACCTAAACATCATCTGCTCCAGATCTGCAGTAGAAGCTTCCATTCCCACCGATTTTCTACGAAGCTCTTCATCCAACAGCAGTCACTGCTGCATGTTTGCTCGCTGCTGCCTTTGCTCCAGGTGGGAAGTAGGTGATTTCTTTGAGACCTGCCCACATCAAACTCCTCCTTCCCTCGACAGCCAGGAGGGGGCAATGTACTGAAAGCCCCACCACAGTATAGTCCCCCACACACTCCACCTCTGACTGGAACCACTGTCCAGCTTTCTGAGGAACCAAAACCAAGGAACATTTGATAGAGGGAGCAGAAGAGGGTGCTGTGACAAGACAAGAACAATGACAAAGTGTGCTTAACATGAAGTCCATTCTTCTGTGAAAGACTCCTGACCAAGGGTAGGCTGCAACAACAACTACTTTGTCTAGAACCTCTAGGCAGTCAAAGTGGTTCATAACTAAATATTTGCTTACGACTTGTGGGTGCAGAAAATGAAGCTCCTCTAATTATTGACATCCTCTTCTGAGTAGTTTCTCACTTAATTTTTGTCTAAACCCCACTATTTGAAACTTGAAATAATGAACAAAATCACTTGAAGGAACCTGTGGGCAACAGGTTATAAGCCTCAGTGTACAACCAAGGCTTATAATTATGAAGCCACACTGATGAGCTCCATTAACAGCCCTGCTGGACAAGTTCAGAGGTTAAGACAGGACATCATTCCTTATAGCCTGCTCAAACCAGGTTGTAACTAATCACTGGGGTACAGCAAACACTACTCAGCACCCAATTTAGGTAAGCTACCTACTTCTGCAGCACAAACTCACACAGGTCTACAACAGACCAAGCAGGACCAGACCCACCATTCAGCTACCTCATGAATTGCTCTGGCCCCATCCCCTGAAAAATGTCCAATTCACAAGTTCTACTGTTTTCTTTTCACATGAAGAGAAAGCGGACCAGCTACTGACAACTGTAACATGCAGACAGGGCATTACTCATACAAAGCAGCTTTAGAAGTAACATTGATTTCCTAAGCAATGAAAGTAAAAGCCCAACGAAGTAAAGAGTAAGCAAATTTGTACACACATAACAGGAAAGATACATGCTTCCACAGTACTTGATACCAGTGGCAGAGAACTTCACATAATTTAATGTACATTAATACTTAAAATTGGGAAAGTTGTAGCTGATGCTCATGAATAAATAAGATTTGTCCTCTGTACCCAGAATACATTACTCTGATTGTGCCGAGGCAAGAAACTACATAATCAGCAGTTCCTGTATCATCTAAATTTATTTTATTTTTAGAAAAAACACTTATTCACAGAATATCAATTACTCTAGAAATTCACAGGGAAAAAAGATTAATAACTACCAAGCAAAAGGGTCCAAACAGGAAGCTGGCTAAAGGGAACACCTAAGTATGAACACTGTCTGGAGACAGCAGTTGGTTTGTGTTTGCAGGTGAGGACACTGCAGGCACCACTGTCTAACTGAGCAGTGTTCTTGTTTAGCTCTTTCCACTTACTCCAATTAATATTTTATAGCCTTGTCTATTTGCACTGGACTACCCTGGGTAAATTCTTTCCCATGCCTGTCCCTTCCTGTTAAGGGTTACATTCTTTCATCAAGAAAAAACACAACACATTTTTGTCCCCTGACATGAGACACTATCAGCATTAAGAACAGCAGTACTCTCTTACACCTCTCTGGCAGGAAAATGTCACCTTCCCCTAAGCATCACAGAACAACAGAATGTCAGGGATTGGAAGGGACCTCAAGAGATCATCAAGTCCCATCTCTCTGCTGGAGCAGAACACCCAGACCAACTGCAGCATTTAAAGGACAGGGTGGGTTATGAATGACTCCAGAGAAGGAGACCCTACACGCTCTCTGGGCAGCCTGTGCCACTCTTCTCCCACCCTCATGAAGTTTTTTCTCCTATTTCTGTGGAACTTCCTGTGTTCCAGCTTGCACCCTTTGCCCCTTGTCCTATCATGAGAGGTCCCTGAGAAGAGCTCCATTCCCCTGACCCTCACCCTTTCCATATTTATAGACATGAATAAGATTACCTCTCAGTCCCCTCTTCTCCAAGCTAAAGAGACCTAGCTCCCTCAGATGATCTTCAAGTTCAAACACCAAAGATACACGCTAGCTCCCAAAACAAAACCAGAACCAGCAGAAATTCAAAAGTTCTGGGTGTTGTTTTTCAGTGGTTTTGACACCAATGCAGAGGGGATCAATTTTTCTAATGAATGAGTCTCCATATGCTAAGTTTCTTGTTTTATATTTTTATATACTTTTTTATATACTATGCACACAGTATATTCCAATATTCCTAATGTCATCTTCAGTAAGAAAGTGATTTCCCAGTCCTAGCTCAAATCCTTTATGACAAACAGTGGAACACAGTATCAATACATGAAAGAACTTGAACATGCATGTGATGCTACAGAACTTCAGTAAGCTCATTTATTATTTCACTCCAGAGATCTCGTGTACACTGAGGTTGCTAGAGTTCAAGTTTGATCTGCACAGCCCAGATTTCAAGCAGAAAAACAACCAAAGTCATCAAAACCAACCACTTTGTAGCCTTAGTTGCTGAAAAGCGCTTTTCACAGCAACAGTTACAAACGCACCGCTGTGGTTTCAAATCAAAACAAATGTTGGAAATCTAGCAAATTGTGGAAAGCACTGACAGGCTTTGTGTAAGTATCCTCTACCTGAGCTAAATCTGGGCATGAGCTTTCACAGAGTTTCTGTGTCAAAATGTTCCTAACCAAGGAAGCAGAACAACACAGGAAACAGATGTTTCCATCAACAGATTGAATTCTGGCCTCAGCAATATTCCCTAAAGGCTCAGTTCCCTAATGTCAGACATGGGTAATGTGTACAAGCCTGTCTGTAGCAAAAAAATGCATGCAGAAGTGGAATAAACCAAGATCTTTGCTTTGAAAGATGGTTAAGCTCTCAGCATTAGTTCAACTAAGGAAATACTTTCATTAAATGTTCCATTAGTAAGCTGTAAACAAAAGCAGCAACACATAGGTCTCAAAATTGTTAATTTACTAAAACAAAACATCCCACAAGTATTCTCAAAGTAAAGTTAGATCTAAACAGTGAAATGGACTCTGTGAATAGAAAAGAAGCTTCAGTTGGGTATCATGAACCTCTAGAATTTCATTGATGAAGACAGAATTTCTGCTTCACTCCTATATGCTGCTCCCCCCTTCCAATTAATAAAGAAGTCTCCCAAACTTACTTTGAATAGTTGGTGAAATTGAGCTGATTCTGCGAGTGTATTGGCTTAGTGGGCTCAGAGTGGTGGCTGGCAGGAACCTGGGCAGATGGCTTGTTTTCAAAACTCCTGCGATCGAAGTATGAGAGCTGCTTCCGATAGTACTCCTCGTCTTCCTCAGGGTCATAGTGGTTTGAACGCACAATATCATCAGGCTTTACTTGAGGTCTCTGTGGTTCTGGGGCCCTAATCAACAACAACATACAGTTGCCTTGCACAGTTGAAAAAGGAAAAAGCACCAGTCCCTGAATTAAGGTTGCTTTATAACCTAGCCAGTAATAAAGGCCAGATATAAGAAAGAAATTCTTTATGGTGAGAGGGTGGTGAGACACTGGAAGAGGTTGCCCAGAGAGGTTATGGATGCCCCCTCAATCCCTGGAGGTGTCTAAGGGCAGGCTAGATGAGGCACTGAGCAAACTAGTGGGAAGTCTAGTGGGAGGTGTCCCTGCCCATGGCAGGGGAGTTAGAACTAGGTGATCTGTAAGGTACCTTCCAATCCAGACCATTCTATGATCCTAGAGCAATCAAAATGTAATTCTTTCAATTACACATCTTGCCTTTTTAACCTGTATCGCACAGAAATTAGACAGCTGGGCATAGACAAAGAAAATTCTTATTTCATAGAACCATAATGTTGTCAAGGGCCCTTTCAAGGCCATCTAGTCCAACCCCTTACAGTGACAGGGACATCCTGCACTAGATGAGGTTGCTCAGACCCTCAGCAAGCCTGGCCTTTAATATTCATCTCCAGGGATGGGGCCTCCACGATCTCTCTGGGCAACCTGTTCCAGTGTCTCATCACCCTCATGGAGGTGCATTTCTTCCTGATGGCTCATCTAAACCTGCCCTGCTCAAGTTTNATAGACAAAGAAAATTCTTATTTCATAGAACCATAATGTTGTCAAGGGCCCTTTCAAGGCCATCTAGTCCAACCCCTTACAGTGACAGGGACATCCTGCACTAGATGAGGTTGCTCAGACCCTCAGCAAGCCTGGCCTTTAATATTCATCTCCAGGGATGGGGCCTCCACGATCTCTCTGGGCAACCTGTTCCAGTGTCTCATCACCCTCATGGAGGTGCATTTCTTCCTGATCATCTAAACCTGCCCTGCTCAAGTTTTAGAAGTTCACTTTCACCTTACTTTCTCTCTTTTGTTTTTGTAATTATCTTCATTAAATCTAGAACAAAGTAAGAGCAGAGGTAATGGCTAAGCTTCTTCCCACAAAATGCTGAAACACCACACCTGTGTCCTTCCTTCACATGCCAGCAATCATGTTCATGAGAACTGGCTTTTTGCTCTGCCTTAATGTTTAAGTCATACTGACACATCACAAATCTCCACTCTTCAATTTCTAACACTTCCAGAATATTTTAATCTCACATTGAAAACTAAATGCAATTATTCAGTTGTGCATCTACCTGCAAGTTGTTTTGTCGTGTTCATACTGGCTCTGAGAAGTTGGTTTTGGACCACCCACAGATACGAGTGTAGGCTTAGGCGCTAGTTCTGGAGGCTGCGAAGAGAAGCATAGCACATTCTCTCACATCCCAAAATTCAGAAAGACACTGTGTTTTTCAGGTGAGAAAACAAACGCCTCTAACACACACCTCTACCCAAAACGGAAAACCCAAATGAAAGACTACTGAAAGATGATTTGGAGAAGTATTCAGCATGGCAAGACCCCCTTTATTGTTGTCACGAAGATTTTCAGCTTTGCTTTTAAAACACAGAGGCTACCAAGAGGCTAGCCTACAAACAGCAGATTTTTCTTCTCAAGTCAACATTTTACTTTTGCAATGTAGTCTCATGAGCTAAAAGCAGGAATTAAAAACTTAAATGACTCACCTTGACAGCTGGTGTGTCACTTGGCTCCTTCACTTTTTCCAAAGATGGTGATCTTCTCCTTTCAAAGATCTTAACTCTACTTCGAACAGACTGGGGTTTCATGGCTGGATCTTCCTCCTCCTCTGCAAGAGATGGCGGTGTAGGCAGTGGTTTACTGTTAGAAGGCAAAACTTCTGGTTTGGCTTGCAATGACGTGGGAGGAGGAAGAGAAACACCCGAAGTGCCATGAGAAGGCTCATATGGTCCAGCTTTAGCATTATAAGCTTGAGGAGGACCTTGCTCATAGCCTCTTATATGTGGATCAAAGTACTGCTTCGGTTCAGGAGATCGAGATATGGCTGACTGGTAGGACTGAGCTTCTTGCTTGTATCTGCCATGCGTGTCATACCCAACGGAATGTTGATCTTCATATCTCACTTGTGGCAAGCTGAAGTTTTTGGGTGCATGCTCATAGCGAGGTCTGCCATCATAGCTCATCGCAGGGGGCTCCTCAAAACGAGGTTGTACTGGGTAATAGCTGCGCTCTGTGCTCTCTTCTATGTTTTGTCTGGAATCAAGATCCCGAGGAGGCTGGTTTTCATAAGCTGTTCTTATTTGGTTATAGGGCTGCGTTTCATCATAATACGCCCAGTGCTCCTCATAGGGAGGCACACGGTCGTCATAATGTAGGTGAGGGTCATAACCCCGAGAAAATGGATCTACATAGTTTGTAGAATCATACCTGTATGTCGACTGCTCATAGTCCCTACTGGGTTGTTTTTCAGCATACTGAGCTTGGGATTCATAGATGAGATTTGGGTCTCGTTCCTGTCTCTGCACAGGATGATTAACTGCTGGCTGTTTTAACATGTAGCTTTGTCTCGACACTTCTTCATTAATATAGGGATCCTTTCGGTAAACCTGTTCAAGAGAGGCATTCTTTTCACTTCATATAATTTACATGCTTAAGATGATTCTAGTGTTGCTGAGAAAGTATACAGTGTTACCCAATTAATTGAACTAATTTTCATTATCAAGGATTCAGCATGATTTAACATATGCAGAGATCTAGAGTAATTATGGGGAAATAAGTTTTTTACTCAAGGTCTCATTCATAAAGAGCAGAACCCTGCCAAGCTGAAGAGAGTCACATGTAAAGTTTGACCAAAATACAGAATGCAGCCTTATTTTTTTTTTAAAGAAAATAATCTTTTGGAGAAGCGAAAAGTATATAGTTTGAAGCCATGCACACCAAACATTAGACGATGCTTAGCAATTCAGACGCATTGTGTTGTTGTAACCTGCATGATTTCTGATAGGAAATTAAAAAATTTAAAAAAACAGACTGAATTCTTCAAATAAGGGCAAAACAAAAAGCTCATGTGCTAGCTTGATGGACAGCAGGAAGTCAGCGCAACAGTGTGGCACAGGTACCTTTGCTGGATCTATATGCGGCGATAAAGATGATGGCTCTTGATCTCTTAGGACTATATGAGCTCCCTCAGTACTTGATGTTCTTAAGGGGCCCGCTTGTGGTTGGTAAGAGATGTGAGGAGCAGCAGTAGGCTCCTCCAGTCTGACATGACTTAGATTTACATGAGCATTTACTGCAGAGGTTGATGAGGTTGCAGGGTTTGATTCAGGCGACGGGGAAAGGTAAGGGACTGCAGGTGAGGCTTCTGCTTTCTGTGAAGTGTTTAAAATATTTTAAATATACTGCCGGTGAATCACTCTATGACTTCGATTTATATAAAAAGAAATGACTCTTTGATCAATGCAGCGAGATGTAGAATGAAATGGACTGAAAGTCTCATGCATTAAGCCCTTCCAGAAATTATTGTTGAAAATTAAAAAAGCAAAGCATTTAACCAAAGTAAAATGCTACTTTCAATCCCCCTCCTGTCACTAAAACAGCTGGGGCAAGCTGATTCTCCATTTCATTACAATGTATTACTGTTGCTGTTGACAGATTCTTGTCTGCATTGACAACACTTGACAGCAGACTATAAACACAGATCTCTCTTTTGAGAGCACTTCAACCTGAAGTGAAGGTAGAGCTGTCAGTGTATAAAACCACCATCTTACCGGCTGAGAAGTAGTTGTCTTAAATCCCGAAGAATCTATTCTGAGATTTGGCTGTGGCTGAGACTGAGATGCATAAGTGGGGTAAGTCTGAGTTTCGTGATGCATTCCAGAAGAATCCTCTCTAACAGGTTCTGAAGAACGTGTAATAGCAGATTCAGGAGGAGTCCCAACCTCATCGTTAAGAGTTTCATCCAGCTCTTGATCAGTGTAAGCACCCCCTTCTGTGTCTGTGTCTTCGTAATCAGATGTGTGCCTGCTGTCTGTGCTGTACATGGAGTACTCACTGCCAGGAGCTGAGAGGTAAGAAAGGCGGTCATCGTGTAAATCAAGGTCATCACTCGTAGCACCATCTGCCTGTGTCAAAAAAAAAAAAAAATTAAAAAAACCCAAATCACAGCACACCTTTAAAAAAATAAGTCCTTCTTCAGGCAGTGTAAAGCTAGGCAACTTCTTTGAAATAATGAAGAACTGAGTCAATACAAGACGTTTTCATAGTCCTGCTCTTTGAGTAGTTTTACTAAGGGATGAGATGATTGTCAGTGAAAGGGAGGGGGCAATATAATGTCCACAGAAATTAAACATGTTTGGAAAGAAAGGAAGCAAAATTTTAGAGTGGTATTATGATACTGGAATCATTAACTTGAAAGTAGATGTAAGGAGGTGAGAGGAGCTCAATCCAGAAAAGACAACCAAAATACTAAGAAAATACTAAGAAACACTGGTTTACCATTTGCTTACTTGTAGTGGGCACTTGACTTGGTATTAGTTTTTCAAGAGGATGGATCTAGTGTGCCTTAGTGTAAGATGCAGCAGGTGGAAACAGTGGAGTTTTAGCAGGGACCAGAAAATACTCATGTGGGATTTTGCATCTGCATTCTCACACTGAGAGAACACAGTTTCTGGAAAGAATATGAACATATCCCTTGCTTTGATGTGAATGAAAACACAACCCCAACCCTTAGTGCCAGTGCAGAACACACACAAGTTACTCATGAGAAAACATCCTGTCCCCACAGAGTCTTCAAAGCAACCCCAGCCAACAATCCTGATGTTATCAGCCCCACAGTTTACAGTGCCAACAGGCAAATACTTTCACTTACTACATTGCATGAGGACAACAGCACATCCCTCTTTAACAGAATTCACTGCAATAATACGGTGACAAATCAGTTTACATAGCCACAGGTCATTACTGCTATCAATTTCCAAATAATGATTATAACAAGGCAAGGCAATGGTTATAACAAGGAGGAAAACAAGAGAAAAAAGCTACATTGGTCAGGTATCTGTAATGCCAGAAAGAATGGAAGAACCAAGTATCTCTCTCAGACAATTCTGTCATTGCTCTCCAAATATTATTTCTTACCTTTCCTTCTGACACCCACACCAGTTGGTTCTGTTGTTGCTGAATTGCTTCTTTCAGAGCTCCATACCATCCTTCATTCATTGAATTCAAGTTAATGGTAGCTAGAAGTACAGCAGGTTAGTCTGACTTAGGATTTCTGCACTATTACGAGAAGGATCTCTACCACCAGTAACACAAGTGATACAAACTGCTAAGTCAAAACCATGAGATTTAAATAGTAATGTAAATATCAGCATTCGTACCTTAAGCCCTGACTTGCTTTATGATATTTTATCCCATAGAAAATACTGAGTTAATAGCGACTTAGAAAATAGCAAGCCTTCAGTTTAGCCAAAGAAAAAAGTTACATAATCTTGGTATTTACTCCATCAGATTGCTTTATGTGTTATGCAGTTACATGCAAACAATGCACACACAAATGAACCATTGATTACTGAAGGAGGGATCCTGAACAGGTTGAGAACTGCTTGACTTGGTCTATTTGCAGACAAATCTAGAGGAAGAAGTTACTCTCATCTCACCTACGTCTCAAATACTACTAATCCAGTACCTATAATTACTTACTTGTAAAGAGATGGTGATTATTTTTACGTAGCTTGTGAGCCCTTTCATACAACTTCCTGGCACTTTTTCTTGATTCTGGGCACAACCTCATTCTCATAGTCTTTACACCCTGCTTAGAATCAGGATTTAGGAACACTACAATTGGATACCATTGGGCATAATTCAGACGGTCCACTGCATTAGGAGTGACATCTAATAAAGCATGTTTGTCCTGTTGAGATAAAGACAGGGGAAGAAAGTGAATTACTCATGTAACAAATTCATTTTTTAAAAACACATTCTACATCAATTTACTTTGTATTAAACTCTATGCAGAATTCATAGTTTCCAAGTACTGCTTTAAATTATTCCCCTATTAGAATAGCAGGAAACCAAGCCAATTCAAATACCAGGTTACAAAGGCATAAAAAGTTTTGAACAGTAGGACTGAAAGTCTAACTATGAACTTCTTAACATTGAACTACCTAAAAAACCTCTTCAAAGTAACCAAGCACTAAACTAAAAAAAAAAAAAGAAAAACAAAAAACCAGTTTCCTACTAGTACTCTGTCAACAGGAAAAAAAGGAAAGACAAACACAAGACCTAGCTTCACTACACACCTCCATCTTCCTTTGAAACCGAACAAAATAAATCACTCCAATGCAAGAACTTGGCCAGGTTTCATCCAGGGCAAAATTCACATCAAGCAGACAGCAAGCAGCATTGCCACTGCACTGCTTTTCCTCAAATTCCCCCCCCAACAAAACGTGAAATGTTTGTGGTTTAAGTAATGAAACGAGGTGAGAAGTGAAGCATCATACCATGAATCAACACCTAAAGTTTGAAAACTATGAAAGAAGTGAGACTGAAGGGCCCTTTCCCATAGCACTTACAACAAGATAAAAAGATGTTCAAGCCCTTCATTTATAAATTGGAGTTGCACAAAATCTAACAACTCTGTAAATGAAGTAACCATTTGTATCTGTAATGTGCCACATCATGCCTTTAAGAAAAAGAGGAAACAGCTTGAAACAGCCTGAAAGCCTAAAAGATAAAAGAACAACATCCCCTAGAACAAAGCCTAGAGAGAATTCTCTCTAGGCTGCAGTTATGAAGACTGAGAAGAGGTGCTTTTCTTTCTTTTTTTTTTTAAATTGACCAGTAGAAAGAAGAAAAAGTTACTTTTTTTTAAAAGGACATTCATTAGTTATTCTTCTACATTCAAAACACTCAACACTACTTGATGATACCAGTTTTACTCATCTTGTGTTAAAAGTGAAGTGACAATAAAAGACTTACTCTATCGATTATCTGTTTTATAGTGTGAAGACGAATAATGCCAGAACTACGTTGGTCAGTACCTGCATCTCTCGGTTCACTTTCTGGTAGAGGACACAGTAAAAAAATCTGTTGTAAGTTTACAACACATTCTACATTACCTCATTAATATCAAGCAAACCATTTCATAGCTCAAATCATCAGTTCAGATCGAAGACATTCCTCTTGCTACCAAATAATACATGAAAATCTACCCACCAATTTGTCCATAGAAATCACTAGAACTTCAAAAAAGCACTTGAGAAGGCCGAGATTAGAATAAGAACAAAGTTTGAGAAGGCTACAAGCAGAACTAGCATTACTTTTATAATCAGAGAATTACCAGCAACCAAAGAGCTTACAAAGAATCATAAAATGATAGAACAGTTCGAGTGGGAAGGGACCTTAAAGATCATCTAGTTCCAACCTCCCTGTCAAGGGCAGGAACACCTCCCACTAGACCAGACTGCTCAATGGCTCACCCAGGCTCGCCTTAAACACCTCCAGGGACTGAGAGGTCATCCACAACCTCTCTAGGCAACCTCTTCCATTGTCTAACCACCACCACAGAAAAGAATTTCTTTATCTCCATCCTACATCTCCCCTCTTCCAATTTACATAATTTAGTCTGCTCCTTTAAATTGTCAACATCTTCTTAAACACATTAAGAGCTACAGCAGTAATGGAGTTAACAACCCAGTAAAGGAAAGCAGACTAACTAAATCCTAATCACAGAACAATCACATCTCACACTTACTGGCGATTTGAAAAATATCTGGTTCTTCTCTAGCAAGTTTTTCCCGAGCAACATCAGCTATTGGACCAAAAATGGTGACAGGTCTGAGAAACCCAGCTAGAAATGGAAAGAAAAAAAAAGAAGAAATCAAAATACAGTCATCGTCTAAAACAAAAGAAAGATGCTCTCAAAGATCCAAGTGAGCTGCACAAAGCTGTTAATCTTCAGAAGTAAGAATCAAGCCATACCTTCTCGAAGAACAACTCTTTCATAGGCAGGAAACTTTGTCTGAACAGGCTGAGCAGAAAGATCTTCCCTGCTTTTTCGGAGATTTCTTTTTGAGCTGCGCAAGCCTCGAAATCTCCAAAAGTCTGCTCGATCTCCTCCTGCCGTCTTTGGAAGTGTATACTGCACACTAGCCAGCTGCTCAGCTCTACAATGACAACAAACCCCAGCCAGTAAAAAAGGAAGGTGGCTTCTGAAGTCATGCTTAACCCAACAAACCTCCAAAAGTCACTACTGCCTCTTGGATCAAGCTCTCCTTGTTTCTTCATTAAGCAGTACAAAAATCATAGAATGGTTTGGGTTGGAAGGGACTTTAAAGATCAGCTAGTTCCAACCCCCTGCCACGGGCAGGGACACTTCCCACTACAGCAGGTTGCTCAATGCCTCATCCAGCCTGGCCTTGAAACACTTCCAGGGAAGGGGCATCCACAACCTCTCTAGGCAGCCTCTTCCAATGTCTCACCACCCTCACAGGAAAAAGCTTCTTTCTTCTCTCTCCAATTTGCATCCATTACTCCTAGTCCTGCCATCCAGGACCCTATTAAAAAGTCCGACCCCAGCCTTTCTGTAGCCCCCTTCAGGGGGTATTCAGAAACAACTAAGAGCCTTCTCTTCTCCAGGCTCAACTCCCCAACTCCTTCAGCCTGTCATCACATGGGAGGTGCTCCAGCCCTCTCATCA
>VZTY01024459.1:23460-40361 GCA_013400935.1 Turnix velox
CAACTCATGTTGAGTTTGTCATCCACTGACACCCCCAAATCCTTCTTTTCAGAGCTGTAGTCAAGCCACTCTCCACCCAGCCTATATCTGTGCTTGGGGTTACCCTAACCCAGGTGCAGGATCCAGCTGCAAGACTAAACTATTGAGGCTGATCTTTTGTTTTTTAAGCTTCTTTGTGAACTGCAGAATCAAAAACAAATCCACAGATCAGATACTTACCTTAAAATTAATTTAACATTTGTCATTTCTAACTGAATCAGCAATTCTATAAACTAATGCCTTGCAGACAACTCCAATAATCATTGCAGAGATGGAAATTTTCAAATTGCAGTTTTTAAACAACAAGGAAGTCTTTTGAGATCCTACCTGTTTTTGTTAGGGATGATGCCTCTTTCAACTTCTTTATGGTTCTTGCCAATTCGAATTGCCAGCCATGAACCCAGTTTGCCATTGTACAGAGTGTCCACCACTCTGAATACTTCCCCTTTATTGAAACTTAGTCCATAAGGAGATTCCTTTTCATACTCAAAATGAGTTCTGATATAGAAGGAATCCCCTACATCAGACTCAACGATGCGACGGTAAACTGAAAAAAAGAAGACCTCTCCATAACATAGAAGTTCAAATGACATCCCAATGCTCACAAATTACTCAAAGCAGTGCCTCACTTTAATTCTTTGTTTTAAACATCCAATTTTACTTCAAGAAACCTTAACATTGCAGAGTTCTTCTATTTTAATCAGGATAAATATTAACTGCAAACTCTACAAACACATTCAACTTTCATGATAAAATATTTGGTGGCAGTGAAAGCTTAATTTAGTTCCCCTGGAAAGAATTCAGCTTACTGGGAAAGAAGTTTGGGTGTGGACACACATTGTGCCATAGAATGCCTTGGGTTGGAATGACCTTTAAAGGTCATCTAGTTCTAACCCTACTGGAGTAAAGTGGAGACACCTTCAACTAGATAAGGTTGCTCAAAGTCCCTTCCAACCCTACCTGGAATGTTTCTAGGGATGGAGCATCTACCACCTCTATGGCTAGCATGCTTCAGTGCCTCACACTCCTCAGAGTAAAGAACATGTTCCTAGTATCTAGTATACATCTCATCTCTTCCCGTTTAAAACCATTACCCCCTGACCTTTCACTCCATTCCCTGGTAAGAGTCTTTCCCAGCTTTCCTGTAGTCCCTTCAGTCCCTTCAGAAACTGTGACGTTTCCCTGGAGCCTTCTCCAGGCTGAACAACCTCAGTTCTCTCCCCCAAGGTACAAAGCCAATACATACGACACGTACGTCAGATATTAGAGTTGGGGGGCCTTTTCCTGGTAGTTTTTTTGTGCTGGTTTTATTTTTTCCTGATTTTGTGGGTTTTATTTGTTTGAAGAGATGTCCTGCCACAATATCTATCTCTGGTCCATTTGTAGTAGTAGTCAGCTATCTCAAACCAGAAAAAGCTGAAGTGTTCGTAAGATGAACCTTTCCTGCAAGCCAGCTGCCAGTCACAGAATCCCAGAATATCAGGGACTGGAAGGGACCTCAAGACATCTAGTCCAATCATCCCGCCAGAGCAGGAACACCCAGATCAGGTCACACAGGAAGGTGTCCAGGTGGGGCTTCCAGTGTCTCCAAACAAGGAGACTCCACACCCTCTCTGGACACTCTTCTCTCACCCTGACAAAATTTTGTCTCATATTTCTGTGGAACCTCCTGTGTTCCAGTTTGCACACATTGTCCCTTGTCCTATCACTGGAAGTCACTGAGAAGAGCCTGGCTCCTGACACTCTTCCTTTATGTATTTATAGCCATGAATGAGGTTACCCTTCAGTCTCCTGTTCTTCAAGCTAAAGAGACCTACCTCCCTCAGCCTTTTGTCAGAAGGGAGATGCTCCAATCCCTTCATTATCTGTCGCCGCATTGGACTCTCTCAGGCAGTTCCCCATCCTTCTTCAACTGAGGGCCCCACAACTGGACACAATACCCCAGATGTGGTCTCACCAGGGCAAAGCAGAGGGGGAGGAGAACCTCTCTCCACCTACACCCCAGGATGCCCTAATATACCCCAGGATGCCCTGGGCCTTCTTGGCCACAGGGACACATCGCTGGCTAATGCTCACCCTGCTGTCCCCCAGGACCCTCAAGTCCCTTTCCCCTACACCGCTCTCTAAAAGTCATTTTGTGCTCTTCAGAGTAGAACATACTGCTTCTCTCATGATATACAAGTACTTACCATCTTTTTTCTTCTGTGCCAAAATGGTTACTTCTTCGCCTTTAGGAAGATCAAGTAAGAAAAGGACAGCTTCTTCTCTGATGATATTTGTGAAGTCTACATTGTTTACCTGTTGTCAACGAAGTAATTGATTTACTTTAGCATGCAGCTTTAGAACAGAATTTAAACTATACAACAGGAAACCTAGATCAACTTATTGCTGTGGGTTTTTTTAATTCAGTTTCATGCATACACATAAAATGCAGGTATTTCAAGATGCCTCTTGCACCTCTAAATAGTCCCACTTTTATTTATTGATAAGAGCATAACCTCCTGAATAATAGGTAGCTGCTCATTTTGCATTCTTTAGATCAATACTGCAGAACAACTATAAACATTTTGAGCCCACAGTTAAAACCCTCACACTTTATCAACTGATACTAATGTCCAAGACATTGGATGGGAAAAAAACCCAACAACAACAAACAAGCAAACCCCAAAAAACTTACTAAACTTCCCAGTAACAGCATAGTAACAAGAGACTGTACATATTGGGGAACTTAGTATCAGCAAATACAGAACTGAATCCCTGTGTGAACTACAGAGGCAATGCATTCAATACTAGAGAAAGCGGTGGTAGAAATAAAAACATTTGTACTGTTAGTGTTTTTGACATACCCTGAGAATCTGGTCCCCTTCTTCTAATCCTTCTTTCGCTGCAGGGCTGTCTTCCAGAACACCAGCTACAAAGATGCCCACATCATTGCCACCTGCTAGTCGCAGGCCCACACTGTCTCCTTTTCTGAATTTCACCAGCTTCATGCTTGGCCTAGAGATTTCAAAAAACATTCCACTTAGAGACATAACATTATAAAAAAAAACCCAAACTCATTGAAAGAACTTACCTGTCATGACATCAATTAGAAAATATTACAGTATACATTCCATCAGCTGCTTATAGAAAGGTTTGGGTTTGAAGGGACCTTCAAGATCGTCCAGTTCCAACCTTCCTGCCATGGGTGGGGACACCTCCCACTACACCAGGTTGCTCAGTGCCTCATGCAGCCTGGCCTTAAACACTACTAGGGAGGAGGCATTCACAACCCCTCTGGGCAACCTGTCCCAGTGTCTTGCCACCCTCACAGCAAAGAATTTCTTTCATCTCTCCAGCCTAAATGTCCCCTCTTCCAATTTGCATCCATTACTCCTAGTCCTGCCATCCTGGACCCTATTCAGAAAGTCCTACCCCAGCCTTTCTGTAGCCCCCTTCAGGTATTGAGAAGCTCCAATGAGGTAAACCACAGCATGACACCATATTCACTAGTAGCAAATTAAAACCCCAGGTGTATTTACTTGTTCAGTGGAATGAGTTTGTCCCACACTCAACTCTGACACCCCTTCCCAAAAACATTTTCTTTTAAATGCCTGTGCTCTTCTCTGAAGAGATTCAGATGAACTGGAAACAAAATTAATCTAGATTCTATTATCATATTCACTAAACTCCATAAAGTAGATCCCAATTGAAGCCAATGCCTTTCTATGTCATGACTTTGCATGTTTCTGACCTTTATTCATTACTTCCCAGCTGTTACGTAAGAACATTATTATACTACAGTATCTCTCCTCCCTGAAGATGAGGACAGGGCAGGAGGGGTGAGGGTGCCTAGGGAACAAGAAACACAGCACATTCTTTTCACCAGTTGACCATTATAACTGCTCATTTTTATAAAAAATTAATAGACGTGAAAACAGTACATCATAGAATTTAAGTAACAAGAAGACTCAGGAATAAGCCTAAAATCTTCACCCTGATATTGCTGAAGAGAAGTGTCAGGACAGCATATAGGGCTTTACATCAGATCTTTTATACAGAATAATCATTACTTTGCTTGGTTTACCTAAGGACCAGGCAGATTTCAAGGCAGTTCAGAATTACATTACCGAAGCATTCCATCTTCATGGGTTGAGTTGGGTAAAGGACCATCAGATGGGCTGACTGGCAAATCCACATCTGGCTGACCTCCTTGTGCATACACTGGCTTTGGTTCTATTAAAAAAAATAACAATATTTCAAACATATATTTGGTTATTTAAAGGTGAGAAGCTTAACTTAATCAAGAGCTTAATGATGTCTCCAGTAACCACCACCTGCTCTACTTAAACCCACCTAAAAGTGAAAGAGTAGAAACAACAGAAGACAGTCCCATTGAACCATTCAAAGGCATGACTACTACCCTAATTATTAGTTCAATAAAGTTCCCAAAACTTCTTTCATGCTCCATTAAGTACTCTGAACAATGTTAAGCTATGAGAACTAAAGGCTTCATGGTCACAAAACTATTTTCAAACCTGTTTCTCACCTTAGTTTATCTGACGTAACTTCTTTATCGTCCATTGCCTCTCTCAAAGAACTCAAGTTTTTCCAAATGGAAATACCACACACTCAAACTGCTGCTGCATGTCTTGAGGTCAGCAGCTTTCATAATTTGCTTTGGTCTAGCTGGTGGCTCTTGAAGATAAGCACTTACTAAAGCTCTGCTGCACAGATTCTTCTCTGGGGTGACAGAGGGGAAACTGCCACTGCAGCCTCCCCTCTAACAGGAGCTCCTCTCTGCTACATGGCTGCTTGTGTTAGAAGAATTTTATTCAAGGCTTATCTTTGTCCACTTGAAAAGGTTTTCATTCAGATTAGGATTGATTTGGACTAGTCTAATATCCCTGAGCATCCAAATAACAGTGCCCTCTTCCTGTTGCACTACTGAATGGACTAGACTGAAACTGGCAATTTTAGACAACTTGGTTACGATAATGTTTTCTAATGTGACTTTCATCTTTACCACAGAGCACACAGCATTTTCCTTTATGCCTTTACTGACCTTATCCAATCCTAAGCCTCTGATGATCCCTCTGAAATAATACTCTCCCTTGACACAATCAACCGTGACATTTGTTTTGCTCTTAGTCTAAACAATGAACTGCCAGTCACTTCTCTAACCACATTTTCATTACAGTCTTAACAATATCCTCATTTCCCTAGAGCCTTCTGTGAGGCTTTTAAAGGAGTATGCTCTTTATTACACTTTTTACATGTCAGACTGTCTATTATGGCAAAATCATTTGAAACAGACACAAATTTTAACACCGCCTTTAAGTACAGGTCTACATCTTCCCTCACCCAAACTAGTTATTTCCATGTCCCGCTTCCCATTCACTCAAGAACAGAATGTTTCTTCCTCCCCACTCATCAACAAAATCCCTACAGTACTTATCACTTGCTTGCCAGTCCCTGAAACCAATTACTGATACATTACTTTGAATTAAGAACCATCTCAAAGATCTCCGATCTTGGCTGGCTTTGTGTTATGCCAATTATTGATCTTTAGTATCTTACAAGAGGACTGAAATCACATAATTCCACTATCACTTCTTTTTTCCATATTGGCAAGTTGAAACTTATTTCATTTGCATCTTTTCATAAAGATCATCAGTGCAAGAAGTGACAATCCTTTAAAATAAATGACTAGCATTCTTGTTTCCAGTATCTTTTAGAACCCATCAACATTCATGACTCTTCCAAATCACCACTGAGCTACTGAATACTACACAGAGAAGCATCACTGCTTATTTCTGAAGCCTTCAAATATTTTACAGCCTAAACATACTTTTTCTCATTCTACCCAGCCTTTCAGAAGCAGCCACCTCTGCTCCTCTTCCTCCGTCCAGGTAGCACTTTGTCTTGTATTTCTCTTTTTTTTTTTCCCCCACCAGCTGGCCTTTATCTGCTGCCATTTAGCTTAACCTTCCCCTCAGAAAAAAGGAATGTGATTTTGTTCTGCTTTTATTACTTGTACTAGACTTGTTAAAAAGCTTCCTTGCTTCAAGATGGTATGAAGCACTACAGTCACAAATCATTTCAGAGTATTTTGAGCTGTGTCTTGGGAACAATAGTTCCAAGCAGACCTTGTTTAAACATAATTCACTACAGTAATCCCTCAAAACCACTCTGTTGCTTGACTCTCAGAAAAGAAATGACAGATTTTAACCTTGCTTGAGGATCAGGACAAAAAAACTTCACCACCAACACCTAGAAACGGAACTCTGAATGCTAGTGTTTGACCTTACACAATGCACAGACCCCACAGCTCAGGTTCTCAGGAACAAAATTTAAAGAAATAAATAGGGTTATTGTTACAGACTGTTCATACTGAGAACCAAAAGGTATCAGGAGATGGTGGTCTGTTCTCAGACTCCAGAAATCATTCATAGACTCATAGAATGGTTCGGGTTAGAAGGGAGCTTAAAGATCATCTAGTCCCATCGGCAGGGACACCTCCCACTAGATCAGGCTGCTCAGTTCCTTGACCAGCCTGGCCTTAAACACCTCCAGGGATTGAGGGGGCATCCACAACCTCTCTGGGGAACCTCTTCCAGTGTCTCACCACCCTCACAGCACAGAACTTTTCTTCTCTCCAGCCTAAATCTCCCCTCTCCCAATTTACATCTATTACTCCTAGTCCTGCCATCCTGGAATCTATTAAGAAGTCCAACTCCTGCCTTTCTGCAGGCCCCCCTTCAGGTATTAAGAAGATACTGAGGTCCTCCCGAGCCTTCTCTTCTCCAGGATCAACAACCTCAACTTCTTCAGCCTGTCCTCAGAAGGGAAGTGCTCCAGCCGTCTCATCATCTTTGTGGCTTCCTCTGGACCCACTCCAACAGCTCAATGTTAATCTTATGTTGAGGACTCCAGAACAGGACACAGGAACTCCAATTGGGGTCCCACTAGAGCCAAGGAGAGGAGGTAAATCACCTCCCTTGATCTGCTGCTCACACTTCTCTTGATGCAGCCCACTTGCTTTCCACAAGAACGTGATGGCAATAATTCTTTAGTGGTCATCCATTCCCAAGAGCAAGCATAATGAAAGATATCTTAATGTTTTTACCTGGGAGCGGTGGAGTTTGTTTTTCAGTTCTTTCAACTGCCACCTCTTCCATCGTTTTAGATATCTCATCTGAATTCTTTACAGGTGTAGAGACAGCTCCTGGTTTAGTTATTCTCTCATCTTCTCTGCTTCGAAGGCTACATTAGAAAAAAAAAATTCCATGCTGCATATACTGTGTTTTCTATGAACTTAGTCTACTAAAACTCAAAAATAAATTCTTTCATTCACAAAGCTCAAGTCTGGCAGGTAAGAAGTTACCAATTTCTATTTAACAAGTCATTATTCTTCAGACTATGACATTATTAAGAATTTTCACCATTTCTGAATCCAATATTTTGTCCCTAACTTCATGCTAATATAGGATTTCTCCAGATATGGCTATTTATAAAGGACATGGTGAAACAGACTGCTCTCTGTTTCAAGCACCGAAGTCACACACACTACATTGAATGCTATGGAAGAAACTGAGAACAGAAAGAGAGAAGAGCAGTTTCCATGATTTATACAGGGAGTGATGGGCAAAAGACCATTGTTTTTTATACTTCACCCTTAAACTGGCTTGTTCACAGCAAAGCCTATCTACTCTTTGTGCTGCCAGTGTGGCTCTAAGTAGGGCTTTGCAGAGATAAAAGGGACAACAGAAACATGGCACTCAATTCTCCATCTTTAGAGAGATGAGGCCCTCAATCCTCAGCTATTACAAGACAGGTACACTTTTCTTACACTCAGTCCTCCTTGTGTTACAGTGGTGAAACACGTCATGATTTTTTTATGCATTTCCTTTTCATGCTTACAGTGTAGGACAAAACATAGAGGTCAATTGAAGAAAGGATAAAAAATAAAAATCTCTTGTTCTTTAAACAGTGAGATCAATTAGACCTCAAAAGAACACTATATGAAATTCTTTAGCACAAAAATCAGGTACTTTTATAGTTATTTAGAGTTAGAGCTACCAGCTGTAGCACAGCAGAACCCAGCTGAGTGTTTAAATGCTATTACACTGACATCTGATCACAATGGAGAGATCTGGATTGAGGAGGTGGGTAGGAGAAAGAATTTTTCACTACCAACAGCTAGATGGTGCTACTGGGCAATACTGAGGATCACTTGTCATAAAATACAACAGGAAAAAAAATTCAGAGTCAAGACTGACTGTTCTGATCAGAACAGATACTTCCAGCAAACCTATTCATCCAAGACATGTGAGCAAGTAAAAGAAACAGCAAACATAAATGGAAGCAGAATGTGCTTTCCTGCAGCTGTGTGAGGTTTGAAACATCAGAAACAAAGCTTAGTTCTTCAGCCAAGGCATACTAGGACTTTTCAGTTCTTTCTTCTGCCAGTTTTAAAGTTGTGTGCCTGAAGGCAACTAAAAAAAATACAACAATCCAGAAAACAGGCAAATACTACAACAGTCTGGGAAGACAAAGGCACCCTCACACTATAAACAGCAGTTTAAGTCACAGCTAAAAGCAAATACAGAATATTTTCTAAATCTACTTTGTCTTTTTATACTGATAACCCCCTTTGGGGGGACTTCTAGAGATGATTGAGTTTTCATTTTGATAATTGCAGTGCGTTTAGCATAATTTTAGTGTTTATCCTTTTACCTTGTTCCTAAACTTCACTCATATGAATTTTCTTGTTCCTCTTTCAGATTTCCATCTTCTTTTCATTTTTACATTAAATATAGTGAATAAACTAAATTTTACATATTTTACTTCCAGCACTAGACTGAAATACTGCTGGAATCCTCATTCACTTGAAAATAGTTCCTTGCTTGTTTAAACACAGTTTAACTAGTTAAATGCATATGGAATGTCTTACAAATTAAAAAAGAGTGGTGCTGTAGTGGTGTATGCTAGAGCTAATTCACCTCCCTGCCCAAAGATTTTGGAGTAATGAGCACTAGTTAATGATATATTATAGAAAGTTTCCCCATGAGCCCTCACTACCAATTTCTAAGCACCTTGTAATGCTTCACAGGAGCCTAACTACAAAACAGCAATCTGTTTTGCTTTAAAAATAAACCAAAAAATATTGTAATTCCTACATAAGGACAAAGTCCATATTACATTTTCCTTTCCACATAGTCTAAAATCACTGTAATTTTATGATGCTTTTACACCTGCATTTATCCAAAAAGACCATAAATATGGAGGAAAACAGCTCCCAAAAAACAGTAAAACAGCACAAAATAGAGGCAAGTAAATCTGCGAAACACAACCCTGCCCACTAAAGCACCACAAAAAGGTTATTTCTGCCAAGAAAGCCCCACACCATGGAAGAGCCAAGAAAGTTTCAGGGGAAAAGACCTGTTAGGAACACAATTATATCAGAAGAAAAAGGGAAATCAGAACTGCAGGAGTAGACATTCTTTTTTTTGTTTAAGTTGCCCAGCAAGCATCAAATATTCCACACTGTCAGACAGCACAGGAAACAACTCCTTGCTGAAACTGGTTTTTCGTGAAGGGAACTGGTTAAAAGCTGAGACAGACACTCCTCAGCAGACAAGTCCTGGTGCTGTGTACAGACACACTATCGTTACATATCGTTACTATGTCAGGGCCCCCTGAACCTCCCTTCCTCCTCTCCACTCCCCGCCCAACTTGTTCCTTTTTTAGGTATGTCTAACAGAAGCATTTATAAATAACCCGCAGTGACAAAATCCACTCAGCTACAAACCAGTGCCATCAGCAGCGGCTGCTGCTTCAGAACATTGGTTTGCTCAGAAAGACTTCTGAAAAAACACAGACTCCCTCCAACTGCGTTTCAGCAAATCTCAAAGTGTTTAGTATGAGAAGACATTAAGAGTTGAGGCCAGGCTGGACATGGCACTGAGCAGCCTGATCTAGTGGGAACTATTCTATGATTCTATGAGAGGCATCTTCCTAAGCACATTCAGACCAAGGTTCACCTTCATAGAATGTTTTGTGTTGGAAGGGACTCTAGTTCCAACCCCCCTGCCATGGGCAAGGACACATTCCTCTAGATCAGGTTGCTCAATGCCTCACCCAGCCTGGCAGAATATCACTGACTCCAGAGAACCCAGTGGATCTTTACCAGAAATCAAAAGAGGAGGATCCATAGAATTCTGAATTTCCGATTGAGTAGGAGGAAGAAATTTTGTCATCAGTTTTGCCAGATTTAAGAAAGGAAAACAACCTCATGGACTTTGCCCACATTGAAGAGTTTGGAAATCTGGGATCTGCTTAAGCCAGGCTGGCCTACGAACATTCTTACTTTGGTCCTATGTTCTAGTTTTTCAACTTGCTTTCGAAACAGATGAAGAAATCTCAATATATATAAATTGACAACAGTATTACAGAAGTCAACTTTATCCTTCCAGAAGCAATGACCACCTCTCCAGGGGCTCCTTCAAGCTACCACGTCTGTCCTGCTGAGGATGAAGTGTTGAAAGACCTCAGATACCCTCGCTGCTATTCCAGCACCCAGGTGAGGAAGGTAGCATAGGAGTGAGAGCTCCCCAGCCACAAAGTTTTGTCTAGATTAATAACTTGGCACTGTAAGACCAACTACAAGTGCTATTTAATGCTTGGAAAGAAAATACATAAAAGCAGCTGTGATAGAAATTCTGTACATCCAGGAAAACTACAGGCACACTGGTGGAAGTACCAGTATGGAATACTGAAAGATGGAGAACCCCCAAAACCCTACCAGACCCCAAAGCACTGACAGCTACAAGCATCAGGCTGTAGTTAAGCTTGAATGTAAGGACTAAAAGGGTTCTCCTGGAATGTCTCTCATCATGAACATATAAATGGCTTGGTAGAGCAGGATGTAAGAAAAGACACAATCTTCACTGCATTTTTAAGCCCAGTTTGAGGACTTTTTGCACCTTTCCTCACTCCACTTATTGCGTTAAGCTTTCCACCACCTCCAGATTTTCCACCAATTTAAAAATAAGTAGTTACAACTAATGTGATCTCCCAGCACACTTGAGCTTGCAAAAGCAACCACTCCAAAGAGAAGTTGCTTTTAAAATGTTTTTCCTTATGTGGCTGGGGGCCAGATGTTCTGATCTTGAATGGGTCATGTCCAGCAGGAAACCAATCCATGCCAAGACAGCTCTTGTCCATAAAGCTGATACAGCGGATGCATTCAGAGTTGAGATAACTTCAAAGTGCCTTCTCAGGAAGGATTTAATTCATCTGACAGTGCAGTCCACAGGGAGGAAGTGACCATCTACCCAAACCACTAAGAGGGAAGGAAAGCACTAACAACAAGGGTGAGTCAGGCACTCTTTTAGTTCAGAAAGATTTCAGGGTTTTTTTTCTCCCTTCACAAGCTATTTCAACACCACATTAGAAATACACATCAAGAAACACCAATCAGGCATCTCTCAGCTTTATGGAACAGCCAGCTGCAATTTGTTTTTTGGGATTTTTGACATCATCTAAAAAACTTCAAACAGAGACTCTGAATTCACTGTTTGCATCAGATCAGTTCTCACTTTTGCTGTATCATCTACAAGTACTCAAAAAGTAGAATTTTCTCTTGCAACTCAGTGGAATCTAAAATCCAACATTGAAAGTCTATTTCAAGAAATTAAAATGTCCATTTGCAACAAACTGTGGAAAGGCAAAACAAGAGATCTGTGTTTCTCAAGACTGAAGTTTTACATAAGCAGAATTAAAAATTCCAAACCAAACAACACGTTGCTTCTGAATTCATATAAAATTAGACCTAGCTAGTTTGGAGTTGCCATGAATGTCCCACTACCAAGTCCAAATATTAAAAACTACAGTCCAAATGCTAAATTTTCTGTGAAACATAACCTGATTTTGCAGGAATTAAATGTATTTAAAAGCCTAAGGTAACTAAGAAGGCTACCAAGGATAAATAAAAAGCTTATCCCTAATTACATTCCATAGAAATGTGCAGTCATTGCAGATAAAGCAGCAGCTGCTTTCCAAAATGCATACATTCAGTAAGACATACCACTCTCAAAATTTGTCATTCATACAATCATGCTTTATGATAAGTTTAAAAAACATGGTTAACACTGAAATTCGAAGTTCAACTTCTCCTGCAGTCTAAGACAATAAGCATCATTATTAGCTAGTTCTCTCAAGATCAAGAAAGCCTCATTAGTGCTCTCATTGCTCTGCATCACATTTCTTACATCATGTAAACCCAAGCGCTCCTAAAACATACAAAGGTCACATTTAAGAGTTGATTTATAAAAATAGTACAACACTGCCATCACCTGCCATTGCTGGGCTGCTGTGGAGAATGTCTGGAATGGTCTGAAGGCTCTGACCTCTGGTCAGGAGATCGTGAACGACTGCGGCGGGGCCTGTCATGTGATCGGTTGGAATGATCTGATGCCAGCGACTGAATTTCTGAGATGTCTGTTAAATAAAAGTTGTTTTTTCATGAGATGATTGTAATCAAAATGGTGGCATGACCTGTTCAAATGGAAATAAGCTTTTGCAGAAAATTCTTATGAAGATGTTAAATCTATGCTTATTATTTCAAAACCGCTAAACTTATAATTCCTGGGTTTGCAATTATTCTCTCAGGAATGTTATCTCTTTTTCTACTGAGGTGGATTTCAAGCACATTCAAATATGCATTTGCCCACGTATCTTACTCCTGACTCTTCTCCCCACCCTCTTATCCCACTCAGGTATTTCACATCTTCACAGCATGGGGAATTCATGTCTACCTTTGGAAATGAAGTTTATTTATACTCACCATCTCTTTCTGAAGCATTAGCAGAATGAATACTGTCAGAAAGATCAGGGACATTCAACAGCGTTGCTCGTTCATCTCTCTGAACAACCATTTTCAACTTGCCTTTTGACCTTTCTATTAGTGTTTTTGCATCTGCTAAGGACATATTTTCTGTCACTGTGCCATTGATCTGGAACAGAATATAAAGAAAGCAAATGTACAACTAGTGAATCTCCAGTAAAGACAATGGTTTTCTCTCTGATGAGATTTAGAAATTGCTAGAGGTATTTATTAAAGTATTCCGTGGTGTTGGAATAGTATCAGGCTCATCCAAACTGTAATTAATATTGAAAATTATTTTAAACTTACAAAGACTGTCATGAATACATAAATCCTAAAATACATGGTGTATTTTTTCAAACAGCATTGCTGTACCCAGCAAAGTATGCACACACTATGCTGAGTTAAAAATCCCTGGGTATATAGATCTCCACAAAAATCAAAATGTATTCCAAAGGCAACTTCCATTGTTACACAACAGAACAATTCCACAATGCTATATTGCATAACTAAGTGCAGAGGGCCAAAGTCCCATAAAATCCCAAGTGTTTTCTATTATGCATTTAGAGTAGGCACTATTTGCCTAAATAAGGCCTGGGGAATAGTGAAAAAAAAAATCCAAACCAGAAAGGTTTCATAATTTTCCTGTCATATTCAAGTTCACACATACTTGAAATAATTAAAGACATGTCTTCTGCTAATAATGATTATGCTATTAAGAGAAAGATAGTTCCAAGGACCATCTTCAGTGAGTTTTCCCCTCAAACAAACCCCACCAGCATTTGCCATACCTTCAGCACAACATCTCCTTCTTGAATGTTGCCATCTCTGGCTGCCAGGCTGTCCTGGGATATCTCCTTCACAAATATGTGGCTTGCCAACCGTAGACCATACTCTTTATATAAAAGCAATGAAAGAAAAAAGAAAAACTCTTAAGCTACAGTGGGAAAAAAGATACCAGAGGGAGGTATCTGAAGATTAACAACACATGTTTACTCTGGAAACACAGAGGACAGCGAAGTTGGCGCGTGAAGTACTGTACTGGAACTGTGCTATGGATTTATCATTATATCAGTCTCCTCTCTAACTCTGCCTGTAATCATGGCTGTTGTTCAATAGCTTCATTTACATGCAAGCAACAACTTCACCTCTTCAAACAAGACAGACAATGAAAAGTCAATTGAATAACATGGAAGGAATGTAGCCATTTCTATGATGGGATTCATACACACTATATAATTCTTTACTCTTAATTAAGTAGCAGTATTTCAGTCTGTGAAAAACACCACAAGAAATACAATAGCTTTTCAACTTGCAGCTAACTACTGATAAAGTGGGCAAAGAAACTGTTAACAAGCACTGCTGATGCAGTCCATGAAGCACTCAGTGCAACACTACTCAAGCAGCTGAGCTTTAAAAACCAGCACATGTCAGAGCCAGGGAATTACATACACATTACCTTCATTTTTCCTTGATTTCACCAGTGTTACTTTGGTGGGCTTTGCAGGCTGACTGGAAGCAACAGATCTTCTGTCTGATCTTGGTGACAAGCTTCTCTCTCTGCTAGCACTTCGATCTCTTACCCAGCTCTTCTCATGCCTTCTGCTCGCACTTGGACCACCACGGCTGCTCCGTGGGTCACGGAGCTCTTCATCATAGCTATCATCCTCATTTTCAGACACTGGTTCAGGTTCTGGTTGAGCCACAGGAATTTGTATTTTCTTCATTCTTCGGATGGTCTACAAGCAAACACAAGCATCAGCCTCTGGCTGTATAATGCTGATAGTGCTACTGAGTGTCAGAAGCCAAGCTAATCCCCAGACTCAAAAGAAAAGGCTGGATATAAGAAAGAAGGTCTTTCCTGTGAGGGTGGTGAGACACTGGAAAATGCTGCCCAGAGAGGCTGTGGATGCCCCCTCCGTGGAGGCACTGAGTAACCTGGTGTAGTGGGAGGTGCCCCTGCCAGGGGCAGCTGGAACTAGATGACATTTAAGGTCCCTTCCAACACAAACCATTCTAGGATTCTAAAACTTAGATATGTTTGAGAAAGCTCTGAATTCTTGCTTCCACATTATAGGAGTCTCTGCAGGAGACTTGCTGACACAAATTACTAGAAACCTGGCTCTGAGGTGAGGGGTGCATTTGTTTTCACAGCTGTTTTAGTCCTTCCTTGCTTCTGCAAAAGTGACAGAGGAGTAAGAACAGCAGCTACTGTAGCAAAGTTCGGAAGAGAGAAGTCTTCTCTCTTCAAGTCAGTTACTGGCATCACTAACACGTACTCTGCTGCTTAATCAGTGTGTCATTGACATTGACTCTCCTTAACTTTGGACATTCGAAGTTTCCAGAGAAAGACTCAGCTCCATTTAAAGGTTTATTCACCATGTGTTACAGAACCAAACCAAGTTAAACAACCAAATCTTTACTAATTATTTGTCTTAAATCTTAATGCGTAGATTTACGTAGAGAAACTCAAGGCCCTAAAGGCACACTTGACACATTGTTTTGTGGAAACTTTAAAGAATCCTTCCAAAGGATACATTAACAGATGCATTCAAGCACACACACAGTAGAAATTTGCCAGCACACAAGCTTTTCTAAAAGCCCTAGAAATCTGTTTTCATGAATTAACTGCTGAAAATGGTGCATTTGTGTCCTCCTTTTTTAAACATACAACTCAAACTTCTACAGAAAGCTGGGTTACTAGCCTTTAGAGATGACCTGTTCTGTTCTGCAAATCTCAGAAGACAAGCACTTTGAATAAACCTACAAAATTATAGAAATTAAGGTAATTATACTTGATTTTGGCAAGCTGCTTACTGAGCATAAATAGAACTAGGTCAGCGCCTGACCAGTTAGTGAAATCCTTTGACTTATACTAGCCATTGAATGACTTCATAAAAGTCCACTCAAGAAAGCAAATAATATTTAACAAATGGAGAACTGAGCTTTTGGCAAGTGGAATTCTCCTGTTAAAAACCAAGAAAGATAGATGAGTCTGACATATCCAGTGCTACCTATGTAATGTGTTTTTGAAAGTTTTACTGAGAGACCCACACAAAAAACATGTCACCATCACGACTTAAACCTGAAGCATCACAGTGATAGTATCCAAGCACCTTGCAGCATACAGGTATGCCACCATTTCACTTTTGCTCTGTAACTACACCACTTAAATCAGCTTAAATCTTTGAGACATTCACTTACAATTTTGGCATTCTTCCCACTTTTCCTCAGCTGCTGAACAGCAAATGCATGCTCAACATTATCCATTGAAACTCCATTTACCATCGCAACGCGGTCATTTTCTCTAAATGAAAAACATCAAAAGAATAGTCTAAATAATTTATACCAAATGGGGAAACCAGCATCCCTGAACCCTGCACTATGAGCATGCTACAATTACAGACAGGCAGTCAAGAGTGAAACAACATGGAGGTGAAGCTCCCACCAATGAAGAACATCCCCACACCAAAACATGGGTAAAGTTTGGAACTTACTGTAGAAGTCCTTCTGCTGGGCCTCCTTTCAGCACATCAGAAATAACTATGGATGTCTCACCACTTTGAAAGTGAGGATTATCTCTTCCTCCAGATATTGCAATACCAAAACCAAATCCAGGGGCCTACAATGCAATAAGAGAAACATCATTAATTTCTAATGTCACAACAAACATTATTGAATCAAACACAGAAATGTCTTAGGGATGACATAAGAGGGCTGGAGTATCTCCCCAGGCTGAAGGAGATAGGGTTGTTGAGCCTGAAGAAGAGAAGGCTCGGTGGGGGACCTCAGAGTAGCTTCACAATACCTGAAGGGGGCTAGAGAAAGGCTGGAGTAGGACTTTTTCATAATGGCCAGGATGGCAGGACTAGGAGTAATGGATGCAAACTGGAAGAGGGGAGAATTAGGCTGCAGAGAAGAAAGAAGTTCTGTCCTGTGAGGGTAGTGAGACAATGGAACAGACTGGCCGGAGAGGTTGTGGATACTCTCTCCC
>VZTY01024472.1:0-27769 GCA_013400935.1 Turnix velox
CCATTCTATGATTCTATGGTGCTGCCTGACACAGGGATCCTGCGGAACTGAGAGCAGGAAGGGGAGACAAGTACTGGGGAGAACTGGTGCCTCCTGTTAGGTAGGTCCATTCTCCCTCCCAATGAGTCATTCAGGGCTGCTACCACAGAGCTCAAACAGCCAACTGTAGCATCCCATATCACCTCTAAAAAGTCCATCATGGACCACGCTAATGACCATGATAAAGAGAAAAAAGACAGCAACTGCCTACAATAAGTAGGCTATTTTTTCTATGTTAAAACCATAGACTTGGGTACCTTTGAGATGTTGTAACCCCATATATTTAAGCAGGAAAGTTATATTATGGTTTATCAAATATAGTATTGATTCATGTATTAGCTCATGCTTAATAAAGACAGTCACCCACTACAGTACATTTTATATAATACATATATTCAAAAGAATCAGATGCTTTTAACTCTATTTGATAAGCAGCGATTTGCCCTTCCTGTTGCTTAGAGTTATGACTAACCCAAACTTTATTGGTTTTTAATTTCTTTCTACTTGAATGATAGCTAAGCTCTAGGGAAAATAAAATGCTAAATGCCAAAATGGCGTTTATTAAATTTCTTTTTACTAAAATGGTCAAAATCAGAGTCAAGTTCAGGTCAGGTCCTCAGTGCTTATCCTTAATACTTCATTTAAAAGGACAATCACGCAGTTCTACTCTAAATTTCTGTTATCCTGTGTTAGGTATTTGCTTGCTCCAACAAAAAAAATTAAATACTGGGATTGGTTGATCTTCATTTTTAAACATGTTTTCCTGATTAAGCTTTAATGTTCCAGTCACAGCTGCTGAAGACTGACAAAGGCCTTAATGACAGTTCACATTACACATGAAAGAGTTCCACAAAAATACTGGATTCCTTTTAGCTAGTTACCATTTCCTTTTAAGGTTCTAATGTTCATCGACATTTTCAAAGTAATGTTCCTCAATTTATTATGAAATATTGAGTAATCTTTTTTTCCTTTGCATTAAAGGAACAGAAGATGAAACTGGTGTATCCATAGACCATAAGCACACACTGTCTATACTGACACTTCTCACCACCAGTATGTGCCCAAAATGTGGTACGTAATGGGATGTGAAACAAAAAAGGAAGACCAGCAAATCCACTGCACCCAGTTAATTAAGTGATGCAGTAAATCAGTTCCCTGACAACTGGAAGCACAATCCTCCTGTTCCATAGATTCACAGAGTGGTTTGAGTTGGGAGAGACACTAAAGATCACCCAGTTACAAACAACCTCCCTGCCAAGGACAGGGACACTTCTCACTAGACCTGGTTGCTCAAAGCTCCATCCAGCCCTACCCTGAACACCTCCAGGGATGGGGCATCCACAACTTCTCCAGTCAATCTGTTGTTCTAGTGCTTCACCACTCTCCCCCTCAGATTGTCCATACATCTCCTCCCCAGGAGAGCTCATGGCTTAGGAAGCCCCCAAAAGAGGGAGGCTGCTGAGACAGGGACAACCACAGCGTACATCTTCCCCTCTCCAAAGGTAATTGCCTCCAAACAGGGCTATGCCTGTAGGCTAGAAAGGAGCAAACATTCAGATACACTATGTATTTAGTCACTTCTACTCATTACTTCCTACACAGCTTCCTACTCAGCATGAATATTTTGTTGATGTTCTTTTAAAGCAGACAAATGTCCCTCCTGCACTCCACAAAGCAGGTAGGAGACCACCTGAAAGAATCTGGATAGTGGCCAGGCCTTTACTCCTTAACTAATATAGCAACAAGCACAAAAGATTTAAACACAGTATGAGCAAAAATTATGTTCATGTGGTCCTACAGCCATTGCCCCAACACCATTCACTGATGTCCTGCAGGGCTATTTCCCACCTGCCTTTAGTGACCACCTGGTGGAAAATGGCATTAGCTCACCCTGTTGTGCCTCTCACATCCCACCCAGGTGGTCCTAACTAAATAGCAACAAAATGAATGGAGAGAATAATGGAGGAAGAAAGTGTAACACTAAGCATGTGTGTGAGCAATGAGCCCACAAAATTTCCCATGCTTTCACACGGGGCACTTCCCGAGCATGTTCACCATTATTTGTAGTAGCCCTGATCATTTTGTAAAATACCAAAGCAAGCAGAATTCCTCTATTTAGCATGAAGATTGCTGGCTTTTAATGTAATATTAACTCCTTTCCAGCAACTTTAATTTAATTTAAAGAAATCAAATCCACAGCAGACTAAGTTGTAGTAGAGCAGAACACTGTCTTTCCATTAGGGACAGTCAAAAAACTGTAAGTACAAAGTTTACTGTGAGAAGAGGCAATTTCACCCATATTAAAACATTTCAAAGGAACATGCCAAATACAGCAAAGTTTTTAATTTTGGTACTGTTCAGAAGTTTAAATAAAATAATACATTACTGGTTTACTTTATTACAGAGGTTAAACCAACAGCCTTTTTACAGTGGTTCTGTGAATTGTCACTCCACTCAAAATTTTGGAGTTACCTGGACTGTGATCTCTGGCTGGAAGATAGAATGGCAGTGACATAAAGCACACCCTCACAGCAATTAGGATACACAACGTGAACACTGAGTACTAAAGCAAGGACCACTCCATCAGGTCTTGCTTAGTTTGCCAAAGTCCTTGGGTTTATGTGTGCAGGCACTGAGGGCTGGATGGTACCACAGCTCGCAGCAGAAGCACATGAACATCAGAACTCACCTGGGGGAAAGTGCAGAGTAAAATTCTATTGTACAGTACTATTTGTCCTCCAACCATGCAGCACAGACTGGAAAAACTGCTCTCTCTGTACCCTATATAAGAGTTTTTAAGACACTTTTGGCTGGCTGATTTAGCATTTGGTTTGGGACAGATGAAAGAATCCAGATGATCATTGTTTCCAACCATTAAGGCTTGGCAAAGCCAATTCATTACTCCAGAGAGCAGAAAGCAAACTGTTACTTGAACATTATCAAAACACTTATTGACTGATCCTGGGAAAACACAGTTATTTCCAAACAGCATCAGTCTCAAACAAAAAAAAGTCATCTGTATTAAGGCATCTATTTCAAATTTTCATTCTTTGTGACAAACACCAGGAACCCAGTTTCACATGGGGCAGAACAATGCAGTCATGTTACTTGACTATAACCATTCTTTCCTCATTCAAGCCACATGTGGTTTACTGTCAATGACAACAACAAAATCCTATCAGAGAATCACAGTACCTCCAATGAAAATTAAGACAAACCCACTAATAACATAATTTAAAGAGCACAATGCAGTAATCAGGTTTCTGGGGAGTTCTGCATGGAATTCCAAGTAATTGAATTGAAACTAAAAGATCCCAAGCAAATGTTAAAGCAGTTTAAGCAAGCTAGTAGAAAATATATGGTGCTTCTGACATGATCACACAGATTTAATTACCTGAAACAGCCCCTCCCCAGCTTTCCTATAGCCCCTTCAGGCACTGGGAGACCACTTCAAGATCTCCCCACCTTCTCTTCTCCAGGCTGAACAGCCCCAGCTCTCTCAGTCTGACCTCATAGGAGAGGTGCCCAGCCCTGACCATTCTCATGGCCTTCTCTGGTCCCTCTCCAGCACGTCCACGTCTTTCTCGTGTTGAGGCCTCCAGAGCTGGACACAGTAACTCCAGGTGAGGTCTCATGAGAGAAATCAGGACTTCAAATGAAGTCCTGCTTACTCATTTCTTTTAGTACTTACTCTTTTCTTTTAGTGAAAATATAATAACAGTAGTTAAAAATATCCATAATCAAAGCACAGTACCTTAAGAAGGCAGAGAGGGTAAAAACCAGAGAAAGAGATTTCATACATACCCTTTGAAAGTAAGTTGGTGTGTAGAGATATTTGTGCCGGGATGTACACACACACAGAGCAACATTCTTTTCTTTCCCTTAGGAAACAGTAGATAGTAATTTCTTGATCTGACTAGTGCTCCTAAGACAACTGAGAGTAGTAATGAGATCAGACAACTACATCTCATCAACTGTGTTGTCTAATCACATTCCATCTTTGAGTTATCTTATTTGTTGATCATTTAAAGTTTCATTTCTGTATCTTGCAAGCATACAATCCATACCTTAAGAACTGGGTACAGTTTGCCACAAACATGATGTGGATAGCTTTTTTTGGTGTTTCAGAAAAAAAGAAAATAGCCAGACATTCGTCTCTCTCCAGTACATGAAAAAACAACTAAACAAAAGTTTATTAACCTAAATAAACTGTCGAGCACTTCTTAAATGAGTCACAGCTTGTATGTGTATCAGGTTGTGGGCAGAATTACAAAAAATGGGCAAAAATTAAAACTAGGAACTACATGCAAGAAGGGCTAGCAGATGTGCAGAAAGCAAAAAGAAAGATGAAAAAGGGAAGAGTCTTCTCATTTAAACCTTGCACAGAAAATAAGAACCAAAGTCTATCCCTTTTTGTATTTGAGCAGCTGTTTATAATGGTATTTTAATTTTTTTTTTCTCCTTCCTGCTTGGCTCTACTTCCCAAATAGATGCAGAACAAACTCAGAGACAACAAAGACAGATAATTCACCTTTGACAAATCTAAGAAAATACCTTTTATATCTTAGCAAAAGGAGCAAGTGCTTAAAATATTTCATTCATACAGTCTTTTTACCTCAATAAACTCCAAAAGGCAGCTATTACCTTGAATTACAGAGGAAAAAAGGGGTCAATGCTGAACTTCAGGAACACCCAGTATGTTAATTCATATCTATTTACAGCCTCCTAAAAGGTACGGGTTCTTTGCTCTAAAGTCTTTTAAACTCCTGATGGCAGCACTTCAGCTCCCAAAGTCAAGCTCTAGATGCCATTCATTTCTCCAGCTTCAGAAAGCTGTGAAATAGGACTTCCCACCACTTCCACCAGTGGTGCAGCAAGTTGAGTTCTTTCACTGCAAGTAACCATGTAATCACATAGCTTCTCACAGTTCAGAACCTGGTTTCAACACAAGAGTTGCACGGTTAATGCTTCTTTTTTTTTTTTTTTTTTTAGTTTTACCCCTCTCCATCTGACATGTTCACCATTTTCTTTAACTGCAATAACTAACCAACACCAGCAAGTTCCACAGCTAACCCTACTGCCTCCGCATCCTCTCCCTCTCTTTTTAAAACATATATGACTTTTCTTCCTGGCATAACCCCCACTTTCTTCTCTCTTCCTCTGTTTTATGCTTCACTTTGATGCCCTTTACATATTTCTGCCAACATTTCATTTCAGAAGTGCAGATTTTACTATAAGCAAATTTGGACTGCAATAAAAGACTGCAGAAAAACCCCACAGATAATATCCTCAGAAGAGTACAAAAATTGCTGACTTCAATAAGTTGCAAATTATGCAGAATTTATTGATTTCACAGTACACTTTTCTTGATGAGAAAATATCTGAAATGGAATTTGTGGCATTCTGAGCTTTCCAAACCACTGTGTCCCACTATCAATAAAAGGTGGCAAGTGCTGTCTCTTCAAGGAGTCCATCAAGTAGAAAGATTCATACATCAATCGACATATTTCAGCGAATCAGAGAATGGTTCAAGTTGGGAGGGATTTGCAAAGATCATCTAAACCCAAAGGTTTGCTCCATTCACATACTGTACCTCCCTGGACATCTTCAGAAACTGAGGATTTAAAATTCCTATTTTCTCATCTACTCAGTCTTCATTGCACCCTGTGAGCTGCCTTGTGCTTTCATACTGTAACAGGAAGAGGGGGTTACCAGATGGAACCAGCTCATACACTTCATTTACTGCCTGGGTTTTGTTTTTTCTTGTTTACTTGGCTTGTTGGTTGGTTGTTTTTTTCCTTTTTCCATCCAAATCAAGTGAGAACAATCTTGAGTTTTTACTCTTAATCAAGCACAATGAACAAAGTGTAAATTATATTACAGATATTTTTTTCATACTCATGACATAGTTGAGAAGTATAAACCTGACTGAAGCCTAGTTTCCAAAATGAAAAATTACACGGAGATTTTTACAAAAATTAAGAAAAAGAGTAGAAAAACCAACAGCAGGAGCTGTAGATGAATACATTCACTGTGATACAGTGTAAGTTTCTCATGATACACTGAAAATTGTGATTAAAATCAAAACTTGGCACAATTCAGATAAACAAGAAGATAAAACTGCCATCAAAGTCTTAACAATAGAAGTGGGGTTTTTTTTCCCCTCAGTTCACCAGATAATTGCTGCAGATCATAATTATATGCCAGGAGAAATAACTGGAAATTAGAACATTTCAAAGTTTGCATTTCATAAATTCAGCCTTCAATATGAAGATCTAAATTCACTGACATACCAAGTAACCTCAGGAAGAAAGGTTAGGATTTATCAAGAGAGCTCTTACTCCCCATCCCAACAGAGAACTGATAGTCTCCAGGGAAACCAAAATCCTCCTGGCAGGTCATGCCTATATATACTTTAAACGCAACACTTTGCATTATATTGAGAGAAAAATACAGATAGTTTTATAAATGCTTGAAGGCTTTATTCAAATGTCACCTGCTGGTTTCTGTTTCTTTTTGCTTCAAATCTCCAGTGTTCCACATGCATTTTCCCCTTCTGTTGGAATAGGTGTTTTCAGTCTTTCATGTAAAATCTTATTCAGGATGATAGTGTGTGCCAAGTTTGTTTGACGTCTTTAAAAGCTAGAAATGGAGTTTTTCCAATCCTGTCACTGAGGTTCCTGTTTCACTTGTAGCCATTTCTTGACTGCATCGACCATTAATTTTATTCAAAAGGCAATTGCACACATTAAACACTAAATATTTTAAATTAGAATAGGTATCATAGTGACTTTCACCTTTTAATATTTTTTCTAGGCTTGAAATATTTTATTCTTCAGATAAAGAGAAGACATTTCCAAATGATGTGTGTTTTTCATTTGGAAGATAAGATGAAGTATAACTTCTCAGTGTT
The DNA here is from genome assembly GCA_013400935.1 of Turnix velox. Classification (NCBI taxonomy): domain Eukaryota; kingdom Metazoa; phylum Chordata; class Aves; order Charadriiformes; family Turnicidae; genus Turnix; species Turnix velox. The sequence continues at coordinate 6,953 of VZTY01024472.1, forward strand.
CTTTCAGTGCTCCTTTAAATCAAATTCCCCTATTCAGGAAATCTCATAATTTTCATAAACATATGTTAAATTGTTTTCAGCTTTACTGGCAAAACTAAATAAATATTAAAGCATCAAAAATGTATCTACATTGTATAATTAAATGAGCAGTGTAACTTCAAGATACATTCTCTATTAGATTTTGGCCCCAGGTTTGGCTATGTCTGAAGAAGAAAGTTTTGAAGAGAACGCTACATGATTAAATTCAATATAAACAAGAGACATTTAGGGACAGGTAAATTAAATTCAGAGGAAAGGGAGATATAATATGTTTGGAGTTCTTTTTTAAACACATTAACCATAGTGTTTCTGACACAAAAAAAACTTTCATGGACACCTATACAAGATCCAGAGCACACAACAGCTGGTAGAATATAAACAGAAACAAAACTGATCCGTCTAACTCTACTGAACTTTGCAGGAAAGCTACAGATTTGCAAAAGGAGTACAAAGTAAATTAGATCTGTCTTGTTTCCAATGGTTAGGCCTGCCTGAGGAACTGCAATGAAAAACCAAATGCAAAATCTTCTCTAGAAAGTATTTACCATTCCTCTCAGCTCCCTTCCCCTACACTTCCACTTTTTGTTTGGCTGTATTGATAGCAGGAATACATTCCTATCATTGTAAACCAGAAGAATACTGTCCTCTTTTAGACAACAGGAATTTCATGTGAAGATTCTGTGACTGCACACAAGCAAGATTTGCAAAGAAGATATTAGCTGCATAGCCTAAAAGCCTGGTAAAAATACATGAACTACAGAGATTTGTAGTGTCTCTAAACTCTAGCTGTTGCTCCAATGGGACACTGAGATGAAGGAATAACAGATGTAAATTGGAAGAGGGGAGATTCAGGCTAGATATAAGACAGAAATTCTTTATGGTGAGGGTGGTGAGATACTGGAACAGGTTGTGGATGCCCCCTCGATCCTTAGATGTGTTTGAGGCCAGGTTGGATGTGACATTGAGCAACCTGGTGTAGTGGGAGGTGTCCCTGCCTATCACAGGGGGGTTTGAGGTCCCTTCCAACACAAACAATTCTATGATTCTGTAAGATTTGTCTGCCACCTTTCTGCAGACCTTGTATCACCCTCACAAATGTTGTTGCCTGTGCCACTGTTGAGTTATGCTTGGAGATCTCAGCCATCCCACAGAACTGAAGGGTGCATTCCAGCCAAATCTAAAGCTTCTCTGATATTAGTAGTAAAACATGTCCAAAGAGGAAGAGGTTGTGATTCAAATACTCACTGATTAAAATTATCATAGAAAATGCTCTCTCTGGTGTCATACTTTACATGCAAAGATTTGCTCAGGAATGTATGAAAATACAAAGTATCAGCAATTACTAAGAAGCAGTTTCCTCAACAGCATATAGAAGAGCCTTGTATCACCCCAGCTATGATCTTTAGAATTACCACACAAACTAAAACTAGTTCTAGAAGGTACAAAGCCAGAACCACCACACAGTTGAGTTATTTTGCAATGAATTAGGCAATTTGGGTTGGAAGGGACCTTAAAGATCATCCAGATCCAACCACTGCCATGGACAGGGACCCCTCCCACTACACCAGGTTGCTCAGTGCCTCATCCAGCCTGGCCTTAAACACCTCCAGGGAGTGAGGGGACATCCACAGCCTCTCTGGGCAATCTCTTCCACTGTCTCTTCCCCCTCATAGCTAGGTACTTCTTGCTTATTTCCAGCCTGAATCTCCCCTCTTCCTACTTACATCCATTACTCCTAGTCCTGCCATCACATATCCTATTAAAAAGTCCTACCCAGCCTTTCTGTAGCCCCCTTCAGGTACTGAGAAGTTAACTCTGTGGTCCCCCCTGAGCCTTCTCTTCTCCAGGCTGAACAACCCCAACTCCTTCAGCCTGTCCTCAGAAAGCAGTTGCTCCAGCCCTACCATCATCTTATTTGTCCTCCTCTGGACCCACTCCAACAGCTCAATGTCCTTCTTATGTTGAGGGCTCCAGAACTGGACCAGGTGGGGCCTCACCAGAGCTGAGTAGAGGGGCAAAATCATCCCTCTAGAATTATATGGATTCTCACTCCAGTTTTTTTCTCCATTAGCATAACTAACGAGGAGCAACTGCCCCTTATGAAGCTTTTTTCTCCAACTTACTGCTGCCACAGGCACACTTCGGATTGCTCAAACTGACGAGAAACAGATTCTGTGGCTTCGTTGGAGCAAAGCACTGGCTCATTGGCCAGCAAGCTGTCACTAAGAACTGTGGCTTGGTTCTTCTCACCTTTCCCTGGTTCAGCACAAGCCTCCATCCTCCTCACATCTGGCTGCTTCCACAAAATTAGGAGCAGCTTAATTGTCTTGAAGAAATTCTAGCAAATTGGTTGGAAACTGTGGCAATAATTATTTGGAGGAACAAGACAGACAGACTGTGGGTCCTTTTTAACTCTCGTTTCCCTAGGAAACCAGTTCAAAAACAAACCAGAAAAACTCATCACACAATCACCTCCAATCCCACTGAAAAAAATCCTTCAAAAAACAAGGACCTTAAAGGAAAACACTGCAAAAGGTATTATGGGGTATTGCCTTTTGTAACTCCTCTGTGTATGTATTTTATAGCCATCAGGCTTTCACAGAGTACTGAAAATGAGTAGCAAGCAATAGTTCACCACTGGCACCTAAAAAGAAGTATGTCATTGCCAAACACACCACATCACTTCAGCTTGGCAAGAATGCTTGATAGAAAGCCAAAGAGTAGTGGAAAAGGCTGTTAAAAGTTAACAAAGCACTTCCCAAAAGTACCGTTTTGTTTTTTTAAGCAAGTCTAGAGCATGGGTGATGGATTTACTAAAGGAAAAAAAGTTTTTCTTGGCAAAAAAAAGCCCTGCTTTTTTTGCTTAGAGCAAAATTTCCTGTCACTTTCCAGAATTTGAACTCCTACTCCCTCGTTTCTCAAGTATGTGGATGGTTTCTGTTTTCAAGCAAAAAATTCCCACACAGTAATATTGATAGCATGCAAATCTATCATTAAAACACAGGTCATGGGAAAACGGCCACAAATTCACGCATCGTTAGAATGGAATGACCAGAGCTAAACTGTAATTTTCATTTCTTTATGTTGCAATAAAATGGTGGTTGTTGCAGTTTTGTTTGCAAAAAGTATCATAGCATGTCTCCAAATGTTTACAAGAGGGTAGCATTCTCCCTGTATTTCTCACTATAGTTCTGGCAGGAAAAGTGCATCTGAAAGATTGATTGGACATGAAAAGGCAAGAAGCAGTGATAGCTTACCTTCAAGGCTGCCAGAAAATGAGTTAATGAAGTTATTATAATCTAACCCCAAAGTAGTAAGTATATGCAATAAAGATGTAACACATGTCCTGTCCAACAGGGCCAGAATTCTTTCATGTTGTGAAGATGGTAATTAAAAAGCATTATGCAGACACTCCTAAGATCTAAGACTTCCCTTACCCCCTCAGTAGGATCTCTTTTGGATTAGTGACACCATAAATTTAGCCTCATAAATGCATAGTCTTACTGATTAAATAATAAAAATGCAGAAGCAAATAAGTCAAATTCTCAGTTTCCTTTATATGGAATAGAAAATAAACTTTAGATGTGGCACAGTGGCCTACAATGGTCCTCATTCCCAGCCAAAATAGGACAGGAGAAGTGTTTGCCATGATTCTTGCCAGGCACTGCCAGCACAGGCACTGCCTCAGCAGCAAACTGGGGAAAGAGCAAGAGGAACAGCACATGTTTGCCATGGCTACTCATGTTTTCTCACTGTTTCTAACAACACAACCCAAAGAGGGGTCACAAGCAATCTCACAAGCGTGTGAGAGCCCACAGGGAAGATACTTTCATTTCAACCCTAAATGCATTCTGCAAAACTAAAGACATTCTCTAAGTCAAGAATGGCCAAATCTGCTACTAACAATGAAACATCACAGATAAAACAGCCTGAGTTTTCACAAGTGGTTCTCAAAGAGGTCCCTGGAAGTATCTGTTGATGAGCAGAACAATTTTCCCCCAAGACATTAAAAAAAACTAAACAAACAACAAAGCCAACAAGTAGTGCAAGAGTGCAGCTTGAAAACAGCCTCATAAAAAGTATTTTATTGAGTGAACATGTGGTGAAGGACAATGAAAATAATCCCACAGAATATGTACAATTTTATCTATTTGATAATTTGAAAGGCTTCATCAAGGCATTCAACCCAGCTGGAAAAATTGGGTGGAAGGACTACAGAGAAAGACAGATGATGCATCTGAGCTGAGCATTCCTAAGTAAATAAACAACAAAAACAAAACAAAAAAGCAATTCTGACACAGTTCCAAACCTTATGAAACAATAACTTGACAAAAAACCATTTATTGTGTCACTCTTTTTATTCTTTTGTTTTGTGATTTGAGATAGAAGCAGATGCTAATTTTTTTTGCTTATTGATAATCTGTACAGTAATTACTAGTGAAGTAACCCATGCAATTTTGCACTATTTGTCAATCCTTGTATCAGTTGTTAATAAGAAATTCAGGAAACAACTGTTCAAATAGAAGAATGCCAACAGAGGGTTTAGCAACCAAGGAAAAACAAGAAACTGAGGAATTAGACTGCTGTTTATTTTTTATTTCACCAGCAACCATGTCTTGGCTTATCTCTAACTCTCCAAAAACTCCATCTATTTATTTGTAAACCTCATACCTCATTCTCTTTCAGATTTAGGGTCATTTGGAAAGGCATGGCATCTTTAGGACTTCTCACATCCTTGATGTCTTTAATTTTTTATGTGCCGCATGGTGCGCAAAAGCCTCTGCATTTTCAGTCACAGATGAACTCTTTCAACTGCTGACTGTTTAGCAGAGATGGGTAGGATTTTTGCAGTTCTTAAGTCACCTGATGAGTGTCAAGCTTGTCTTACGTGTGCTGATCAAGAGCTGCAGCTCACAGAAAAGGCTTAATGAGATTCTCTTCCCCTCCAAAGGACTGCTCCTTTCAAGAAGAATCTGTAGCTAATCACGGCAAGTCTCAAATTGAGAGGAATACCATTTGGGGGGGAGCAGGAATGGAAGAAAGCTGGGAGCTCCTTATAATTTCAACTAACCAGAGTTCCATTTTATACAAAATAAACAGGGTTTGCAAAAACCAGTTGGCTGGAAAGCCTAAACTTGCAGTTCCTGTACAATATCCTATCTAAATGCATGAGTTACTGCTTACCAGTAAGAGCCCTACTAGCAAGCCACAGCAGCTGAGTAAGCACTCAGCTCTGAAATTTCCCATATGCTACCTCATACCTGGGAAACCCCCTGACACTGCTGCTTATCCAAAATCATAGGACAACATGTCACAGGCATCAAATCATTTGCAAAAGCATGACTGCACAGGAACCAAGAGTTTGATGGGAGTGCAAGTTATCTCACAGAAAGCAAGCTGCAATTTCATGCAGTAATTGCATTAGCTTGACTCTTCTAAAACCAGGACACTGCTTCATTTGCATGGCTGAAGTAAGATGTCACTGAGGCTTTTAAGACACAGGACAAAAATAAATAACACACTCCACGGTTTCACCAAGATATCTGAATGAGCGTCACAAAAGCTAGCTTGGGAATGGGAAGCAAGACTGGCACAGTGCTCCTAAGTTGCTGTCCTCTATGTGAGACATCAACATTTTTCCAGACTGCTTGAGAGGAGGGCCCAAGCCAACCTCAGAAAGTTCTACAAGGCCAAGTGCAAGGTCCTGCACCTGAGCTGGGGCAAGATCAAGCACAGATACAGGCTGGGTGGGGAGCGGCTTGAGTGCAGCCCTGAAGAGAAGGATTTGGGGGCGTCAGTGGACAAGAAACTCAACATGAGCCAGCAGTGTGTGCTTGCAGCCCAGAAGCCAACCCCCCCCGGGCTCAAGGGAGGTGACTTTGCCCCTCTATTCAGCTCTGGTGAGGCCCCACCTGGACTTACTGTGTCCAGTTCTGGAGCCCTCAACATAAGAAGGACATTGAGCTGTTGGAGTGGGTCCAGTGGAGGCCACGAAGATTATGAGTAGGCTGGAGCACCTCCCTTCTGAGGACAGGCTGAAGGACTTGGGGTTGTTCAGCCTGGAGAAGGGAAAGCTCAGGGGTAGCTTATCAGTACCTGAAGGCTACAGAATCATAAAATCATAGAATAGTTTNAGTGGAAGAGGTGGGATTCAGGCTGGAGATAAGAAAGAAACTTACTACGGGAGGGTGGTGAGACACTGGAAGAGGTTGCCCAGAGAGGTTGTGGATACCCCCTCAGTCCCTGGAGGTGTTTAAGGCCAGGCTGGATGAGGCACTGAGCAACCTGGTGTAGTGGGAGGTGTCCCTGCCCATAGCAGAGGGGTTGGAACTAGATGATCTTGAAGGTCCCTTCCAACCCAAACCATTCTATGATTCTATCACTTAAAGAGAAGACCTAAGTCTGGAGGCCTGAATCAATCTTTACCAGCATTGCAATACATTATGGCTATAAAATAGAAATTTTCAAATAATAAATTACATTGAAGATTTCTGAAATTACCACACACTGGCCATGAACCAACAAGCAGGTGTCAGAAGCACCTGGAACACACTATTAAAGTGAGACCTAGTGCAAAAGGGTACATTATACCAGTCCTAATTTGAGATATGTTTGCTTGGAAATACATTTACATCTTGTACAGACAGAACACTTATTAGGGTGCCTATCATCTGTGCATATACACACAGGCACTTAAAAAACCAAAACAGAACCAAATGCCTCATGTAGATTCTGCACTATCACAGCCTTAGGATTGATGCCTCCCCCTATAAGAAATGAAAGTAAATAAAATGCAGTCCAGGTACTCACACACACAACCCATGCAAATACCCGTAAGAAAAACTAACAAAAAGAACAGTTAACACTTGAGACATAATCATTAAGGTTTGTAAACTACATTATATCCCCAAGTACAATATTCACAACCTTAATTTAAATTGCAGTCACAATTATGCTTGTTGCTAAAGCAACGATTCTATCTATTTACAGAACTGGGCATAGAAAATGAAAAATCCTGCTGTTTCCACACACAATATATCTGACAGATTTAAACTACCTAAATGTTCCCTGGTTATTCTTCAGATGAAATTGAATGTTGATCTTTCCTAGAAATGATAGCATTTTAAGGTTTAAAGTAACCTTTCCCTGCAGGGTAAGGAGAGATAAGCCTAAAAAGCTCAAGGGAGGTTTTTCATGTTACTTTCATATTCAAAAACCAAAACAAGCTGTCATGAAAGAACCAAAAGGGATCTGAATGCAGAAATGCAAGTTGTCTTCTTCAGTACAAGACTATGTGGTGTCCCCTGCACAATACTACGTGTTTATTCAGGCAGAAATCAATAGGAAGTCTTGTCAGAATGACAGTCACAGTCCGTGCTGAGCTTCATTGATATCACAGGATCATTCCCTCCAGCAATGGAAAAGTTCCCAGAACTCAGGCAACGCCTCTTTTTATTTAACAAATCAAATTATATCTGTCCCTCCACTTTTTCTGTCATCCATCACCCTCAAGGTTTTTCAGTTTGTGTGTTCAGATCTTCCTGTCTCTTGATATTCTTATCCTTATCTGCTCAACATTTTCTTTATAATTCTCTCATTTCTGAAGACCTTGTCTCTTCTTCCCACTGTGCACAAGTGCCCACTTCTATCGTAGCAACAAAGCAAGCAGAGCCTGTAAAGGGTCACACCAACACTCAGGCTTCCAGATACAGACTGATGCTGCAGTGAAGTCTATTCCTTGTCCAGACACCAAGGAACACAGAGGTCAGCATCACAGTAATAGCATCACCTGTAACACTCAAGGCGCCAGGTTCATGGCCTACAACTACCTGGGTCCAGGCCAGGAAGATGGGTTCAGATCCTCTCTGGAGGCACAATAATAAGCAGTAGAGGCCAGCAGAGCAGTGCCCTTCCCTTCATTATTGCCCTCATAAAAAGTCACCTGGTCATATATCCAGCAGCAATAACATGGTCCTGCTTCTGTGTGTGCATGACCCCCTGCAGATGGCCCACAGCAGGGATGAGTCACATTGTATTGGTGGGGTGTTCACTGCAACAGATTGCTTTTGGGTACAGATTTGCTTTTATTCCCTGTTTTCCTGTGCAACATGCAGACAGGGTGCATACCTCTCATGTTCTTCCCATGACTGTAGGTGCCCAAGCTGGGGTCTGCTGTTTAGTTTCTGCTTCAGCTAATCTTCTGGATGAACTGGGGAATGTTTCAGGTGTTGGTCAAGCTGGCAAAGGTGTTTCCAGATCTCTTTTCCTGGTCCTTTCCTGTTTAGCTGCAGCTGTGCCTTCCACTTTATTTTTTAGAGGAGAAGCCTGAAGTGTTCTCTGGGATCCAGCAGCAGGGAAGCTATCGCAGGGAGCCTGGGCAAGGGATGTTACAGCTCATCACAGTGCTGACAGACATCTTCATTGCCGGGGTTTTTGTGGAAAAGGGTGCGGAGGCAGTTTCAAGGATTGAAGGATTCTGGCTATGAAGACCCTTAAGAGCTTCATATGAGCTGACATGTCAGCAGAGTGTTGACAGCTTACCAAGCAGCTGACAGGGCATGGTCCTGCTCTCTACAGAGTGCATCAGCCAAAAGCCTAGGAACTGGCAGGCCGTTTCCTCAGTAAGCTAAAAGGAAAGCAGGGAAGAACAGATGCTTCCCAGAGAGAGAAGCATGTCTCCTCATCCAGAATAAAGGAGAGCTTTTCTCCATATTGCAGAACTAACCCCCTTTCTTGTCCTTAGAAGTCTCTCCTCTCCCAAGATGGGAGCAGAAGGACAGATTTTATCACTCTTCCTTTCAATTATCTCTCCTTTGGCACTTCTCAGAACAGGGCACAAGATTCAACCTCAGCCCTCCCTTTTCCTGCATGGTGTATTGTTGCTACTTTTCAGCGATGCTTTTCCTTAGTGAACAACACAGTCCTAAATATCTTTCCTGAGGGACACTAAGCGAGCAGCCAAACAGCCTTCTGCCAACAGGAAGAAAAAATCAGTACTGGTATTGAGAATCAGAAAAAGTAACTTTACCCACCTAAAAGGGGTAAATGGTCAAACACCACCAGGAGAAGGAATCTCCTCACTTCTAAACACTCAGCTTTGTGCCTCATGGTTGATGGTACTGCAGAACTTGATTGTGACTTTGCCCTCCCTCCCCAAACTGGTTAGCCACTGATCAATAGGTAGTGCAACCATGGGAGTTCATATGGCAACAGCCATTCCTCTGAGAGAAAGTTTGGACTCCGAATGCCTCACACAGTGATGGCAAAGTCATAGCAGTAGCTTGCAACAACAGCACTTTCTAATCCATCACACCACCCTCAGTGCAGAGCCAACCACCAGCCATACCAACCTAACCTTGTGTCCCACATCCCTAGTACCCTCCAGTGGATGCAGGACAAGAGTACATAAAGGATTGAAAACTCAAAGAAATTAAATCACAGTCCACATCTTTTTTCTCAGACAAAAGGAAGGAGGAATTTAGTTCATCTGGGGTCCGCTCACATAGCAGCTGCCACAGCTGCAGGAGGATATCCATCATTTTTGCCAATGGTAAAAAAAAAAAAGTTAGGAGAAATGGTCAGGCATCAGGTGCAACAGTGAAATCTGTGAAAAAACACTAACAGAAACAAGCCCAGAAGAGAAGCAGAACAGAAATTAGGCTTATTTCTGCATGTGCAGTCATAAAAGGCATCAATGGAAGAGGCAATTACAAGCCACAGTCATATGCATGAAAGAGACATTGAGAGAAAATGGCATCTCCCAAAGCTTGCAGAAGGGCTTCCAAGCCAGAAAGCAAAATAAAACCAGCTGATTTTCCTTAGGCTTTGAAAAACATGCAGTGGGATAATCAGTGTATAGAAGGACACTAAACATCCACCTAGAGTAAAACCTTCAAAACACATTTAAGGTGGTGTAAAACTCTCCAGAAACAGCTGCTCCAGGTTGGTGTCTGCTCCTCTTGTAGCCCAACAACGGGCTAGAGATACTCACAGCCCAATACCAACCCTTGGGGGACCCTTGGGTCTGACCCACCAAGATACTAGAACATTACGTAAAATATCTAAATGCCCACACCATTTCCATCACAAGAGATTCTTCATTAGAGGAAGATTTTTCTATAGGAAGATTAGAAATAGAAATGCAAACAGAAAATCCCCTTGCAGTCAAGGTGCATCTGCACAGCATTTTCATTGAGTTGAAAACCAAATAGGTTTCTTACAGCACAGCAACAATTCCTCTTGTCTTTCAAAAAGAGCATCTTCCACTCAGGATTAACCAACACTAAACCTGTAATTCGCATGACATATTTGCCAGACTATAGAACTTCTTTACAAATTGAATTACTAAGAACTCCTGTTAAAATAAAAATATGGTATAGATTTTGTTGATCACCTTTCCTCTGGATGATGTCAAGGAATCTGTAGTAACAAGTCCTAAGAAGACTGAGTAGATTACTAGAGATGATTCCCAATCACTCCTCTCCCAAAACAAAGCCATGAGGTATTTATTATTTCAAGTTACAAGCCACTGTGTGATCTCCTGCTCCCACTGAATGTGGAGGAAGTTTTGTTTCTGAGAAAACAGGACTGGGCCCCTGTGGCTTGAAGAATTTCACCATTTCATCAGAAATGCCTGGCTACCAGCCTAGCAGACTGACAAGTCCAGCTCCTTGGCTCCTGCACAGCATCAGGAGGATGAAAACCACGTGCAGATTGTAAAAACGTGCAAAGCCAGAGGCAAAAGAAAAGATGAGGCCACCTGGAAACATCATGTTTCCAATTCCTAAGTTGCTGGTAGAGAGAAAGAGCTTCCTGGAAGTTCAGAGCTCTTTGCAGACAGATCTGTAACTATTACAAATGCAGTACTGATGTGCAGATATAGGTATATGTATACAAGAGACTGCTTGCATACAGTCTACCATAACAAGGAACTCTATACAACTATCATGGAAAGCAAAGCTGCTGTTTAGAAAGTAGAATGTATCTAGCAGATTTTACTTGGTTATGCACCTTTATTAAAAAGCCAGCCATAGCAGAGAAGTTCAAACCATTCCTAACAATTTTTTAAAGCAATTACATTTCTGATGTAATTTACTGCATCTATTAAACTCCTAACATATGGAATGCTCCTTTCATGTCAAGCTGCAAGTTTCCCAAGATACACACAAATAAGTTTTAGAAACTGCTACAAAATGAACAGCCTGTTTTGCTGTGACTTACAGTGGCACGTCCTGAAGGGTTACACATTACTGCAGGCTGCAATTCCCCTGAAACAAAATACCAAGAGAAGCCAAAATATTTATTTTCTTCATGTCTGCATTAATGGAAAGGACCAAAGTCAAGATCTACCATACCTCTTATAGTGATTCTTTATACCACAGACACATAATCAAAGGAAGTTGACTAGAACGTGCACGTGGACAAAGCTTAAACAAAGGGAAAGCATTGGCAGAACCTGGGCTACACAGAAGTAATCACTGGCCTCTCCTGCTCATCGTCTTACAGCTGTGGACCTGTCACATATTCATCTCAGTCCATGCTTCAGTCCACTGGACATGGTCTAAACACAGTCTAGGTCAAGCTCTCACATCACATTAATAACCTAACAATATTTTGCCTTGCTGGTTTTATTTCATCACTCCTGCAGACAAAACAGCGGTAATGGACACAATCAACTGGAGAGAGAAAACTCAAATGCTAATCTCATTTATTTCTTTTTGCTTATAGAAATAAAAACAGGAAATTAAATAACTTCACCAATGGGGAAACAATTGCTTTTACTAGTCTTAAATCAAATAATAACACCTGCAAATGTTCTATTTTTCAGCCATATAACCATTTGCTCAGAGATTAGGAGTTTCTGTTTGGTTTTAGCATGACGTTTGGTTTTTTGAAGTGGATGCTGAAGAGAAACAGAAAGCAGAAGCCAGGCACAAATTACTGTTTAATGTAATATAAAAATTACCAATAGGAAGAGACAGAACGTACTGAATCAACAATAAATACAATGTTCTGTAGCAAATAATTTCCTGATAAAAAATATAGGAAAAATGCCTTTCCTAGGCTCAACTTGCACACTTGCTAGTGCATGACACTTCCCAGTTCTGATTAGACTTCCTTTTCTTTCTCCAAGGAGAAAACCCTGTGATATTTTTACTCATTTAAGCCCACACAAATTCTTGATTTGAGATTAAATTTCACAAGCCCATACTGAAATATTCTTTACCTATTGATTCTACTGTACGAACATCTTCTGTAGATGTTCATTATCACATTATTTGAGTCTTGTATTAGCAACAAAAAAATAAAAAGCCCATCCACATTAATTGTGGCTAGGCTGTAACAAAAGTTTTTTGAGCTGTATAACTGGTTCCAAACATTATTACATAGTATCCAGAAGCTTGTCAGAACTTGAAACATAATGTACTTTCAAATTTGATATATATTTCTGCTTACATATAAACACAAATATTAAAAAAATGCCTCCAATGAGAAGGCTTTCTATGCATAGTAAATTTTTTGTACTATACTATTGTCCTGGGAAAATAAATGTCCTTAGAAAACACCATTTAAAAAGTTCGCAAAAAAAATGGGTGCAATGTAACTAATAACCTTACTTTTTGAATAATTTTATTCTTTTTTCTTTTCTTTTTGCTAAAGAGACAAGTTATTTACAATAAGGATGAAAACCACACATCCTTGTACTTACATTATAACTTAAGAACTTCTCTGGGACATGTGAAGCACTGCTATTCTTCATTCCATCAGTCAAAACATCTGGATTTTAGTGGGTTTACAGCCCAAATGGCTTGTTCAGAGTACAGCCTTTCCCATTTGAATTAAAAAAAAAAAAAATTATACTCCCGTTTCATTCTCATCACATGGTCAGCATATGTTTCATGCCAACTTTCTTCATGGCCAAAACCTGTCGTAACTCATCAGACCAAAGAGTTACTATAGGAATGTAAAGCAAAGCAAAAACAATCTAATCAAGTCTGTAAAAAGAAAAAAGTCAAAATGCCAAAAAATTCTACACTGTTCTGCAGATAAGAGAAGACATAAATAACTACCAGATTCCCAGTTTCTCTCCAAAGGTCATCATAACTGAAGAGGGGGAAGAAAAGAAATAAAAGATGAATAAAAATGAAAAGCTCATTGTCCACATGACCAGTCACTGCAAGTGAAGTTTTCCAAAATAAGATCACAGAAGAGCCAGGAAAGGAATGCAGATTACTGAAATATTTCTCTTGCAAATGAAGTAACAAAACAAATTAGTTTAGCTTATAAAGTCACTGTTGCAAACATGGTTGCTTAAATGAAGGCTATTTAATTTGTCAGCACATATCCTCCCCAAGTTCACCCAACATTTACCTCATTTCCAGTAAAACCTGGTGACAGGTATAAAAATCAATCATTATTCATCTCCTTTTATTTCTACACTGAGATACGCAAAATAAAGAACAAGTTTTTACTTATGGGAAGAAGACCATACAAGCTTTTTGTGTCTTTCACCAGTAAAAACCCCAAGTATATACATACAGACCCTCATTTGCTTCTTCTGGCTTTGTCGCAAAAAGTTTGCCGCAACATTAATGCTACAGCTTTTTATCGCCCTTAAGAGTTTTTTATTGTTATAAAATTCAAACACTGCCACTTAGCATTAGTTACAGTCTCAAAGTGAGTGAGAAGGCAGGCAGCTGAGCAGCTCAGAAGTGAGGATTAGCCAGCAGCCAGCTACAACATTCAAACTGCAGATAAAGCTATTGAGAGCAACATTGTTAACAAAACACGCGCCCTCTCCAAGGCATTACCTGTGCTCGCTGCATGTCACCACCACAGGGCAGCAGAAGAAATGACTGAGCATAGGAATCAAAAGAAAGTGGCTGAAGATGGAGGCAATCATAGAATACATTGAGTTGGAAGGGACATTCAAAGGTCAGCTATACCTTTGCAGTGAGCAGGGACATCCTCCATTAGATCAGGCTGCCCAGAACCTACCCTCTGGATCTCACCATCCAGCCAGTTTTTATCTATTATACAGTCTGCTCTTATCTTTCCAACCTAGAGATAAAGATGTTGCAGAAGTCTAGATAGACAATATCCATTTGTCTTCCCATGTCCACCAATGTAGTTATTCCACTGCAGAAAGCCACTTGGTTGGTCAGGTAGAACATGCCCTTGGTGAAGCAGAGTGGCTGTCTGCAATCACCTCCCTGTCTTCCATGTGCCTTAGGATAGCATCTAGGAGAATCTGCTCCATGATCTTGCCAGACAGAGGTGAGACTGACAGGTCAGTAGCTCATGGGATGTAGGTGATAGTGACTCCATGAAAGAACACTCCTTACAAGATGACAGCAAGGTGGGCAGAGAGTTCAAAAGCTGGATAAGCATACCAGGAACAAAGCTACATCTTAGAATGAGGATGACCTAACAGCTCACTGATGCTAACAGGGGGAAGATCCTGCTTTGCTCTGCCCCATCTCTGGCATTCTGCTGACACAGCAATGAGTCAACCAATTTACAAGCCTGCTAATCCCTTCTTGACAATTAAAATTATTTTATCAATTTAATCCAGGTGAAATCTAGTGCGATTTCACCTAAGGGAGATCAGCAGCTCACAAGCTTTTAATAACATGGAGGACTAAAGAACAGAGCTCAGGGTGACACTGTCCTGAAGACAGACAGATTTCCTAGAAAAGGCCATCTTGGCAGAAACAAGAAAGACAAGGCTTATAAGAAAGCAACTCAAAACAAGAATACCCACCTCAAGGTTTTGAAATGCCTCAAAGTACTCCTTATTCCTCAAGTGCCAGTGCATACTAGATGATAGTCCTTTGCTACAACTGACTATCACACTTGCTCAAGGACATTTTAATTGTAAAGAACCCTGGAAATCACTAGTGTTGTGGTCCATGCTGTAAAGCTGATGGGTTCCTCATAGTCCAATTTCCTTGAAACCTTGGGATATCTTTCTCCAGACATTTACTTCCAAGAACATCAATTGTGTTTGGAAATGTCAGAATAAAGGTTACACTTGCAACCTCAATTCCATCTTTTGCATCTATTTATACGGTACTTAAATAGTGTCTCCCATTGGTCATCTGCATCAGTGCACCATAAGGCTCAAGTTCATAAATGAATAAAAATGTATCATAAAAGACTTTATTTCCCCTCAGTCAGAAGGTAAAGAGAAAACAAATTAAGAAAGCAAGAAAAGTTGAGTTTCTGGTTAACACAGCAGAGAAATTACCAGCAGGACACCATTTTATCCTTGTTTTCAACAGGGCGACACTAAGGGAATGAGTTCATAACAGCATGAGTTGATTTAAAGAAGGTTTTCTGTAGGTATTTTTTTTTCTGGCTGTATACTCTCATAATTTTTCTACCAGTTTCAGCATTCCTCAGACGCTTCCACAAGACACTAAACTAACAGACAATAATGAAACAAAAGGACTGCATAGCCCTCTGCCAGATCGATTCATAGAGCTAGTAGGAAGCGAGAGAAGGGAGAAATATCTCCCCATATACAGCTACAGAAAGCTTTGGATCACCTAGCTGCCAGTGAAACTGCAGTTAAAACATGCAGTTAAATGTTCTGGAAGTGATCTGATTATCTGGATATCAGCTTTTGGAATATATGCACTTTCAAACTCTCAGTAAGACCAGCATCCACATGAAAGATGGTTTTGAAGCACATGAAGAACATTAAGGACTTGGAAAACCTCTGGCAGTAAATAATCCGTGCATTAGCTCCCACTTGTAACATGGAGATAATCACACCCTTCTCACCTCTAAGATTAAATGCTTGTGAGGGTTACAGTAAATGTTTTAGAAAAGCCTCAGAGAAAAACAAGTACCAGCCTTCACAGAGACAGGCCCACTACTGTTGTAAATAAGGCATAGAATATGGCTACAATAAAATGCTTTGCAGCTACTTATAACTTAGCATGGCTTATTCTAAAAATTTAATGAAGCAGAAAGCCTGTGGAAAAAATTATGTCAGGATACATATGCAAACTGAAAAGACTAAAGCAGATTCAGAGAAGACGGGCTTCACAATTCAAACTTCTTTCTCACACAGGCGTATTTCACTTTCAGAAGCTTCTGAATCCATGCAAGCACAGGTAGAACACTCAACAGCTTTGGTTAACTGCAGAGTAAAAATATAAAAGAACCAGTGACACTCCCAACCACTGAAAAAATCCTGGAACTACAATGGTGGGATGTGAGCCTTCATATAGGCAATGACATGAATAGGGACAGAGCTGCATAAAGATGAGCTGTTGCCCTGCCAATCCTGAGAGCACTCAGCCATGTTTGATACTAAGGAAAAGGAGCAGAAACAACGCCATCCCTTCCTCATCTGCATGTCCACTGGCATCTTATGAGCCCAGAATGATAGGCATCCAACATGCCAGAGCAGAACTCATTAGTATCTGAATAGCATATATTCAATGGCAAGCCAAAGAGTTCGATAAAACTCCTTATAGTCCTTTTAAAGCCATGCCTCCTAAAAACATCACAAAGCAATCTATGATGAGTAAGAAAAACATACAAGTATGCTTTACAACAAACCTATCCATTTAATCAGATTTAGAAGTCTGGGTTTAATTTTTTGCTCTGTGCCAGACATCCTCTGTGCCTGAGGCAAGTCACATTGCTATCGCATGTACTGGTTCTTCCTCCATACAAAGATGACACTTCATCAGGAGAATGCCTCACAAGCTCTATCGTGAGCAATCATACAGAACAGTGTTGAACAGCCCCAAAAAAGCTCGTACAAGCATGCCCTCTAATGCTTCATGCTCACTAATAACACAGTACCTCTCAGTAACAAACTATTAAACGACAAGTCAGCTTCTCAATACTTGAAGGGGACCTACAGAAAGGCTGAGGGAGGACTTTTTAATAGGATATGTGATGGCAGGACTAGGAATAATGGATGTAAATTGGAAGAGGGAAGATTCAGGCTGGATATGAGAAAGAAATTCTTTCCTGTGAGGGTGTGAGACATGGGAAGAGATTACCCAGAGAGGCTGTGGATGCCCCCTCCCTGGAGGTGTTTATGGCCAGGCTGGATGAAGCACTGAGCAACCTTGTTTAGTGGGAGGTGTCCCTGCCCATGGCTGGAACTAGATGATCTTTAAGGTTGCTTCCAACTCAAATCATTCTGTGATTCTAAATAGAGTTCATGAAATAAAATATGTAAGGGTAGAATGAACTACAATACATAGATGTGAAAAGAAATCCTCTCCCTTTTGTTTGATCATTTCAGTACCTGCAGTGCACCACAATTAGTGTAACAACAAACAGAAGAATCCGTGAATAAAAAAAGAAAAGCAGGAAGAAAAGTCAGTGAAGACTAAATTTCCCAGCTGCCACATCACCTCCAAAAGCACGCTCCTGTCCAGCCACCTACTCCACACCTCCCAATTCAAGCAGCAAGCTCATTTTCTAAATTCAAGTTCACTAGCAGCAAGCTTTAAAAATCAACAAATTCAGTTATGTCTGAACTGCAGTGGAGGTGTGACGCCAAGCAGTGCAGCAGCAGCTCTTTGTCTGACACCATACTGCTTTGCCTTTGCCCCAACTTACAAAACAAGAGCAGCAGCCACACACTGTGGGGCCAAAGCACAGAGGCTCTACCTGGCCCCCTGCCAGGCAGCTCCAACAGATTTTGGTACTGTGTTGTTTTATATATAGCAAGAAGCAGGTCCCAGCCTTCTGCTCAAGCTTCAGATTTCCAAATGGTGCGAGGAGTAATCGCTGGGAGAACAGGCTAATTCTGAAGCAAAAGAGGGCACAGGCAACAGTGTGAGCAATACTGGCAGAAATGCTTCATGTCAATCAGGAAGAAAAGCAATGAAGTATCTGGGGGTTGTCATTTGAATTAAAGCATGACAATTTCAGATAGCTTTTTTTTTAAAAACCCTAAAATCTGCATGAGACTGGGTCTTTATCCCTTTGATGTTTTAAATCTCCAGAATCTCACACTATTCTGTTTCTACCCACGTGGACGCACCTTTAACTATCTGTACCCACATAAGAGATATTTAAGGTAAGTTAGTAAAACTGAAAATACTAACATTAAGCTCGCAAAATACTCATCAGGAAACATAGGAGCAGAAGGGGAGGAATCAAAACGAGCAGTAAAATATAAAATCTGGTAGACCTGACTTGTTTTACCCTATGAAACCTGGATAGAACGCAAATTAAGGAGGAAAAAAAATCCACACTAGAGTAAGCCAAAACAAAAAAAAATAAAGAAGGTTGGCTGGCATAGAATCAAAAACCTAAAAATCTGAGAGTCTACAAGTACCTTTATAGTTAAAAAGTTACAGAAAATTCTCAGTAAAATCTCTACAAGTCAGTATTGTGTCTGAAGTAAACCACAGAATGTCAGGGATTGGAAGGGACCTCAAGAGATCATCTAGTCCAATCCCCCTGCTGGAGCAGCAACACCCACATCAGGTCACACAGGAAGGTGTCCAGGTGGGGTTTGAATGTCTCCAGAGAAGGAGACCCCACACCCTCTCTGGGCAGCCTGGGACACTGTTCTCTCACCCTCACCATGACAGAGTTTTTTCTTATATTTCTGTGGAACCTCCTGTGTTCCACCCATTTCCCCTTTTCCTGTCACTGGATGTCACTGAGAAGAGCCTGGCTCCATCCTCCTGACACTTACCCTTTACATATTTATAAACCCTTTCCAGATCACCTCTCAGTCCCCTCCAAAATTCTTTGAAGAAATGAAAGACACGTATAAGCTTAACTAATACACACATGATTCATTAAAAAATTACGGAATTATGGAGCAACTAATGTACTAACTTGCATAGGAAGAAAAATAGAATGCACTTACTCTCACTTAGTGTTGTGAAGTCCAGGAATTTATACTCATACCACACATCGATCTTGGTTTCTACTTGAGGCCTCTTCAAAGTTGAATAGATATTGCCAGGTCGTTTTTCATCATGCTTCTCTAGTTTGTTCAATCCACAACCCATTTCAGCAGCTCCTGATACAAAAAGGGAGGGAAAGGATAAAGGGAAAACACCATTCATTTGGGTTTTTTTTCCTTTCCAGTGTCACACAAAATAATAGTATATTATGGTGATTTTTCTTTTTTAAATACAAGCTACCTAAAAACTTTATGAAATTGTGTGATTAAATAAAGACTCAGACAGTAAACTTAAGCACATTATCCCACCAGTACGCTATATTTTTACTGGAAAATTAACAGTTTAACTTTTTGCATCTTTCATGTGTATTTCATAGCACAGTCTGCAAGATACATATTCCATTATAAGAAATGGTTGGAAATGCAAAATAAATTGCCAATATAAGGGTTGACAACTTAGTAACAATCTCTGCATGCATAGAGGTAGTATCATCTTTTACATGAACTTCTGTAACATTCAAATTTACATCTAGACTAGATTCAATGGACAAGGCATTTAGAAAACTACCTCACACCCTTCCAACTCATTATTTTCAGGCCATCCACAGGAAATATTGGCACTTTATGGAAGATATCCTCTAACCAGAGGAGGCACACGACCACAGAACTATACTAGATAAATCTGCTTCTCTTTAATAAGCTGCCAGCCCACAACATTTTAATGGATTACTCCTGACAACCATTTCTCCTACACATTAAATGCTTCTCAATACCCTGCACATGAGGGGTCATCTGAGTATGAATATGAAAATACTCAAATAAACCAAATCCTCCAATGCCACTGCCTGCATGGAGGCAAATCATTTCAATCAGCAGCAAGCGCAAGAAGATAAAAATACACACCAGCTAGTTACCTGAGGCTTTTCACTACAACCCACTCAACATCCTGCCTCCTACATGGAGAGAAACTTGTGTTGGAGTGGGACATGCAGACTAAATAGCCCACGAGGAAGAGGGGCTCTTGCAGGCCACCTCGGGCACTCGGAGGATGGGATCCCCTCAGCAGAAACACTCTGCATGAAGCACCATGAAGTTCCATAGTTGAGGTTCCCTGACAACTTCCAACAGACAGCTCATTGCACCTGAAAATTCATTCACAAACAAGGGTTGCCTTCACCTTGACAGACAACAAACCTCAAGAGGACAACGAAAACCCAGTTTAGTTTCCCTGTCTACAAAGATTATGTGCTTATGCCACAGCTTCATTCCCCAAATGGTTACAAAGTTAGTCAAATTTTGAGCCTAAATGTATTTGTAGTTTCCTTGTAAAAATGCATTTATACTGAGTGATTTACCTTTTTTATCCCTTTTATTTCCTTGACAAGTAATTTTTATGAAGCTACCATATTCCCTCCTGCTAGGATCTGGTAGGACCAATGTGCTCAAGTCCTCTCTTGTCACAGGATCCCCACTCTTTTCACCACCCCACTTACTCCTGGAAAGTCAGGGATTGGAGAACACAAGTAACCATGTTCTTAAAACGAGATCTTAAAAGGGTCTATTAAAATAGCATTATTACTTCCCCCTCTCTGCTGTAAATAACATGCCCACTGCACCTAAAATCATCTGTCACAGCTGGATCACATTCAGTGTTTACAATCAGGTTCTCAGAGGCCAAAGAATCTTTTTCTCTTTATTTTTATCCAGCACAGCTGAGAAGTTCCCAACTTATAACAAAAGTCTTTGCTCATCCCATCATTTTGCTCCCTCCTGTTACATTTTTACACTACTCAGTAATAGTCTCAGCCCGCTGTCATGCATTCCCTGAAGAGCTGGAAGTTATCAGCTCATCAGGCCTGACCCTGGAATGTCTCCAG
>VZTY01024476.1:0-42637 GCA_013400935.1 Turnix velox
CTGTTCCTCCAGCTGGCAGTTCTTCAATACCATCAGGATCTTGCTGAGCATTGAGGGCTGAAGTACTTGTGTCACTCTGGGTATCTGCATTGGGACTAGAGTTCTCTGCACCTCCTGCCTGTGCCGTATCCCCTGCACCCTCAGCATCCTGAGCCAGGACCCCAGTGGTGGGCAATGCCAGTCCATCAGGTGCTGGTTTGAGGGCATCCAAAACTGAATTCAAGCCTGTGCTGGGTCCAACAGCTCCCTGGGGTGCTCCAGCCACTATACCCCATGGCTGTGACCCTCCAAGGGATGGGGATATGGGTGCTCCTGGGGCAGAACCAAGGTCAGAGCTCACTTTTGTCTCTGCCCTGTCATCAGATGCAGGCAGGGTGCCAGCCCCTGGAGCACTGGAGGTGTCCATGGAGGATGGCTGGGCAGCAGCAAGAAGTGGTGGCTGTTCTCCAGTGGGGTTCTGCCATGGGGCTTGCTGCAGGGATGGCTCAGCCACAACAGCAGCCCTCACCTCCCCTGTGGGCATTGTGGTGGCCAGGGCTGGGGAATTTGCATCACTCTGCACATCATTGGGAACTCCTGGGGCCAGCTGTGAGGGGTCCATGTCCTCTGCCACTCCAGGTGCCTCACTGTCTGTGGGCAACAGGGATGAACCAGGATTGTCTGATGATGTGCTGGGAGTTCCCTGCCCATCCCAGTCCCCATGTTCAGCTGGTGCTGGCAAAGTGTTTGGGTTCAACTCTGCCTGGGTGGGGAGGAGGGATGGCTCTTCTGGGTTTTCCATTGTTCCTGACACTGTTGAGCCTTCCAGAGGTAGGTGGGATGAGCCAGCTGTGCCAAATGCATCATTTACTGCATGTTCTGCACCTGTGGGCACTGGAACCAAGGGACTTTCCTCAAGAGCTGGAGTTGTTTCTTCCACTGGCTCTGGGATGATATCTATGGCCCCGCTCACTGCCCCACCCTGTTGACTTGCGAGCAGCCCCCCAGCACCAGGGCTGGGGCTTAAGGAGTTGGTACTGGCTTCACTTTGGATATTCACAGGCAGAGTTACACCTTCCTCGGCAGCTCCTGTGACAGTGGTCAACCCTTGGTTCAGCAGCTCAGTGACACCAGCACCCACAGGGCTGCCAGCAGTTGACTGTACCTCCCAGGCAGCTGGCGATGGAGAGATGGTGGTGCTGGTCACAGCTGCAAGGATGTCCTCCTTAACATCTGCAAAGAGAGGAGTGGCCCCCAGGGGTGTCCTAGGAGTGGTCCCCACCATGTCAAGCTCCACATCTGAGGTGACAGTGGTGTCCTGTGAGACAATGGTGGCAGCAGATGTGTCTGCAGTGAGAACAGTTGAATCTCTCACAGTATTCTGAGACGTGCTAATAGGTTCAGTCACATTTGTCAAAGTTGGCATTGTAGGTTTATATTGGTTTGTTACTGTCACCAAAGCACCCAGCTCAGCCCCAGGAGGGAAGGTCGGCCTTGAGGAGTTTGCCATGCTCTCAACTGCTACAGTGCTTGTCTCCACAGTGCCCATCTCCAGGGCATGGGGCACCTCACTCTCTGCCGTGATGGGAGAAGCTGTCCCTGCATCAAACAGCCCCTCAGTTGTGACAGGGACAGCAGCAGCATTCTCGAGTCCTGCAGAGAAGTACAAAGTGGAACATTACACTGGATGACAGTGCCAGCAGCCTGCCACGCTCAGCCAGGTGTCTCCTCCAGATGAGTATCAGGAAGATCTTTCCCCTTCTTAATCCCTACTGCCTTATCTCTCTGCCTTTCAAGGCTCTGATTTAAGAGCTGAGAAGCTCAGCCTGGCCTGCCTAAGAACAGCACCTTTTGCATCCCAAGCATCAGCAGCTGCCTGCTGAGGCACAATACAATCACAGGTCAGGGAGAGATGCTGCTGCAAGCATGGCAGGAAAGGCAGCCACTGCAGCCCAGCCCACTGACACTAGGGATGGTGTCACCTGGCCACTGGTAATCCAGCTCCCAGCCTCAGGGGGGTCAGTAGAGCTCTGGGCCCAAGGACAGCCCTCAGCCCTCCTTGTCCTTGCCTGACTGCATGGACAACCCTGAGCAAAGCCACTTCTGCAGAGCCTGGAGAGGAGGTTCTTCAATTGTTTCACTTTTTATGTGTCTGAGTGATATTTAAGTACACTTCACCCAAAGCCTTTTGGCAGACAGGACTTCCAGAGTTTCTTGAAACTTTTCCTGACTATGAATGGTTCCTGATCTGCTACAGTTAAAGCAGGTTCATTAAACCTCTTGTGGTGTAGGAATCTGCCTGCTCTGGCTCCCATCCAATTTGCATCCAGGTGAGTGCAGGCACCAGGGCTTCCCTGTCTGTGGAGGAAATTCCACCTCTCCAAGGACCAAGCCCTGCTTACAGCTCCCTCCTCCTGCTTCAAAAATCCTGCTCCACATCCAGGACCTTCACTGAAAGGAGACACCACCCCATATCCTAAGCATTTCTCCTGGCATTCATGGGTGAGGCTTCACCACTTTTTATTTTTAGAACAAGGATGCGGGCACTGGGGACACCAAGCTGGCGCCGTTGGATCCAGGAGGAGCCAGGCAGATCTGCTGACACTTGGCTTTAGGTGTCTGCAATTAGGGGAGACAAAGGGTACTTGGAGGGTGAGACTCAGCAGGGTTTCACTGCAGCCTGACAGCCGGAGCCTGTTTCCCATCCCGGTGCTCCAGTTCATCAGGTTCCCCCTGCCTTGCAGCCAGATCCCCCTGCAGCAGGGGTGCCTCCAACCTCACCCTAGCTCAGCTCCTTGGCTTGCAGATAGCTCGTGCTGGAGTCATTAATGAACACTGTCTCCTATGCTAGACCAGTCCTCAGGAAGTTCATTCTCCTCCAACCCCCATTCACTTTCCCTTTCTGCTGCTCTCTCAACATCTTCCCTGTCTGAAACAACCCCTCTTTAGACAGAGACATCTCAGGGAAAACCAAGTCCATCAGCTGAGTCCCTCCAGGTTAGTTTGTCGCACTCCACCCCAATAAATTCATGTTTTACCTAAATTCTTCAATGCAGAACAGGAAATGTCATCTAGCCCATGTTTCCCACTCATGGGAAGCTTGTGTTAGAGGGACCTCAGCATGCAGCACTGTTATTTGCTCTTTCCTGGGATGTGGAAGGGATGGGAGAATCCCTGGAGCCTGGCTCTGCTGGCTGACTTCCCTGAGCTCCCTTGCTGGAGGGGTACCCAGCTGTAGGCAGGCTCAAGGGCTGAGTTCTCACCTCTCCCATAGGTCCACACCCACAACCAGCCCTTCAGGGTGCTGTCTGCCCCAGAAAATTATTTTCTGGCTTTTTGGCTGCAATGGATCATAAAGACTGGTCATAAGAGGAGTTTCCAGTGCATCCAGGAAGGAAAAGCATCTCGCAAGCCTACCTGCAGTGCCCTGCATACCACATGTGCTAGCAGAAAAATATAGGACATACCAAGCAGAATCCACAGGCAGCATCCCACTAAGGTGGAGAGTGTCCATCCTCTGGTCCCCATGCCTTGGGGCTTCACACAGGCAGAGCACTGGGAAGCTTAAAGGAAGGCAAGAGTAGCAAGGAGCCACTCTGTCCGTCCGTCTGTCCCTCTCTCCCTGCCTGCCTCTCCTGCAGAGCTGGAGTCCCACAGGTGTGCTCCTGCTCCCTCCTACTTATAGGGATGGCAGAAGGAGGCAGGTTGCAGCCACCGTCCCCTCCCGCCCCCGCTGTCCCTGTCACTATTCCCTTCTGCTGAGCCCTCCCCTTCCCAAGGGCTGGATGGGACATGAGCTGGGGGTTACCCAAAATCCAACCAGCAGGGACCCTGTACCACCAGGGACATAGACACAGCTGGGCACAACTTCCTGATCCACCAGCACCAGCTGGGGAAACCAAGCTTGACAACAGTGTTATGGCTAACACCCCATAGACTCCTCAGGAGTGGGGTCCCATGCAGAGTATGAAGGCCACAGAGAATTATGGGGGGAGAAGAGGGAAGTGCCAGCTGTTGTCAGTATGCCTGTGGGGACACCATGGGTACCAAAATGAATAGCTAAGCCATGTCTCAGTTTGAGGCAAGGCCAGATGTAAGTCCTCAGTCCGCTCAAGGCTTACTCTGGAGCAGAGATGGGTGATAAAAATAGGGAGAGTTATGGCTGGGGGCAGGCCCTGGGGTGTCAGCCGAGCCCCTCACCATGCTCAGCTGCAACTGGGAGCAATGGGGATCCCCATCCAGTATGCCAGAATGCCCCAGCAGGTTTTAAACATGCACCCCAGTATGGACATAGGGGTGCCAGGGTGCTGGGAGGGAGTGAATGGTCCAGAGAAGCCCCCCTGCAAGGTGGGAGCAGCATCCTCAGAGGCTGGAGCAGGAAAAAGCATAGTCCCAGACCTCTGCCTTGCAGTGGGGATCCCCTGGGTTACTTTGCCCTCATCCCCCAGGTCACTTCATCCCTATGTCTCCCATTCTTTCCTTCCCCTACATCCTTGAAAACTACTGCCAGGTACCCCATGAACAGCATTATGCAAGCCCCCACCACTACATGGTTTTGTAGTCAATTAAACGCTCCTTAACCAGAGAAGCCCCCAGGCAGCTCCTGCAGAGTGCTATTAGGGGTGTTAGGCAGTACACCGTGTCCCAGCACAGCCCGCTGCCATTGGGCAGGTGCCAGAGGCAGGGCATGACAAGTGACACCTCCGCCCACCACCTGGGCAGCGTGGAGAGGTGAAATGCCAGAGGAGGCCAAGTCACGGCCAACAAAGTCCCATCCTGTAAACCCACGCATTCCCCCCGGCAGCGGGAACAGGGCACAGGCAGTAATTTAGGGGAGGGCACCGCTCACCCAGAACAAACAGGGACCTGCCCAAAATGCCAGCTAAGCTGGAGGTGGATGGTGAGTTGGGGGGCCATGTGTTACATCACTGTCCAGACAGTGACCACCTAAGCGGCTGCCACACCTGGGCTGATAGAGGATTAGAAGGATGTGAACCTTCTGTGGGAGAGTGTGTCCTGCCCACACTGATAATTCTGTATCACTTCGGAAAGCCACCCCACTGTGGATAACATGCTGATACTGGAGAAAGTTGCTTCAGCTGATATTTGAGGTGCAAAATGTGGTGGAAACCACAGCAATCACTGCAAACTCTCCCAGCATGAGGAGAAAGTAACTCTGGTGAAGAAAGGTGCTTCCAGCCCATTTCATCCTCAGCTCACTAGCAAGCTCCTGCCCTGATGTGCTGGTGTCAGCACCATCCAGAGACCCTTGTGCCTATTCTTCCAGCCCATGCTGTCCCCCAGAAGCCCCACATCTCTGAGGTCCTCCTGGCAAATCAAACTCAGCCCTCTGCTTTGCTTTTGGCAAGCCCTCCCAGGAAGCCTTCCACCACCATGGTGGTTCTTGTCTCAGGGATGGTGTCTTGTTCCCATCCTGTGAAGGGGCTTTTCATAGACTTCCTCTATGCCTGACACCGAGGCCCTGTGAGATGCTGGATGTAGCAAGGGTAGCTGTCATTCACAGTTATCAAGAATCAAAGCAAGGGATGGGCACCAGAGCCCCTGAGAAGCCTACAGCTAAGGGGGTGGCAATACCACAAATCCCAGTGCCTGGGGGATGTGCATCATCAGACATGGCCTGGTGCAGCCCAGCACAGCACCTTATCAGCTTTCCTGAAATTAATGGGCTGGTTGTTCTAGCCCTGCAGAGATCCAGGCTACTCCTACTGGCACCACACTGGCCTCCTGGCAAGGGCATTTGGAGAGGGCTCGGGGACAGTGTGGGGTCAGAACAGAGTTATCCATCAACCTGCAGGTTCTGGATGACTTGGTAAGTCAGGCACATTGCAACACCTTTCTGCCACATAGTGGGAGTCAGGTTATAGCCACCAGCAGGGGTGAAGGGGAGGGGGACACTGGACGGGACATCTGAGTCATAAGGAGATGGTGACTCAAGACACATCCCATGGTGCTGCTGAGCTCTCCAAAGGTGATGCTGAGCTCAGGAGGATGCTGACAGATGGGAATAGGTTACAGCAGAGAGGCTGAGAAAAGCAGTGGGACCCAGATTCGACCTCTCAAGGTCCCTCTGCTCAGGGGTTGGTGGCATCCCAGAAGCTGTGGGGTGAAGGTGGCAGCCACTGAGCAGGAGCCTGTCAGAGCCCCACATCCCCAGTGCCAGGCAGTGACCACGGTCCCCATGGGACAAATGTCTGTCCCTCCCAGGCTGTGGGGGGTAGAGGGGCTCAGTGGGACCTGAGCATCTCCTCCCCACTGCTGTCCCAAAACCATGAAAACAGTGGAAGGCAGCCATGCCTACAAGGGGACAGCCAGTCACCTTTTCTTCCCAGCACTTCAGGATCTTTTCCTCCCTTTGTGACGCAGTTTGGCTCCATTACCCTTGGCCTTGGCCCCCAGCCATGTCCTGGGGTCTGAAGTTATGGATTCAACAGCCAGAGAAATCAGCCCAGTGGGATGTGGTGTGGGAGGACTCTTGGCCTGGCTCCACAGCGTAGGCAGAGCACGAGGATTTCTTTCCCAACACCCCACCATGTATCCAGCACTGGAACCCCTTCCAGCAGCTCCCTTCTCCCCAGCCCCCATCCAGGCAACGATGGCCTTCCCTCGGTGCCCACAGCTCCAGGAAGCCCCTAAAAACCAGGCAGCATCCTAAAGGACAACCCTGGGATATTACAAGCACCCTAAATGGGATCACTCTGACCAGCAGCCTGGGCTCAGTCTCTAGCTCCATCCCAGACCTGAAGAGCTGACATGCAGCCAGCTGATCCCAAGGTGCCTTTCCCCATCCTGTTCAGCTTCTGGCTCCTTCCCAGCCAGGTGACAACCTGTGGAGCCCAGGAGCCATCCCACAGCCCCACACACCCCCTTCCAACCCTCTCTGCCAGTGAGGACCAGAGATCAGCTGAAAATAAGCCCTGACAAGCAACATGGCTATTTTGCTAATTATTTCAGTTTTTAGTCTCCCAGTGAGGTGAGTTGCTTAGGCTAATAATTGTTTTGGTTGGATTTTATCTGGCTAATTAATCAGTTAATAAATGACTTTGCTGCAGGGGGACAGACGCTGTGGCTGTCTCCTTAGTTTGGGACTGGAAAAAAACAGGGAAGGAACGCAGCCCAAGGGATTTCCACGGCCCCATGGCAACCACAGCTGCCCTCTCAAGGGGAGAAAGAGCACCAAAGCAAGAACCCCCCTGCCTGCCGGGGTGCTGAATCATCCACAGGAATGTCTGCAGTGGCCCCTGCCAGGGGGAGACAGCCCATCTCTCTGTTGTGAAGCTTTTTGGACCCAGCTGGTTTTCCTTGCCAGTTACCTCTGCTAGATGACAGCTGAGAACTGGGGAAGGCAACTTGGAAAAAACCCAGAAGTCATCATCTTTGGCATGGAAAACACGGGATTTCCCTTTAGTGTTGGCATGGGTGTGCTTCTCTGCCAAGGACTGCACAGACAGGACAGGGAAAGCTGGTGTCCCAGGCTCTGGCTTTACTTGTCTCCTGTGCCATATGGCTGGGGAACACAGCTGGTCCCAGGATGGGACTTGGGTAGGAGAATGGGGGCTTTCCTCTCCTGCCTCCTTCACAGAGCCACTCCCAGGATCCATCAGGGTGTGAAAATTCCCTCAAAGACCTCAGGCTCTGCAGTCTCCTTAGGCTGCAAATCCTCTGAGGTCACCATCACCAAGCCCCCCGAGCCCCCTGTGCACAGCAGTACCAGCAGCTCCAGGTCTCCTTTCTCTCATCCATTGGCCCCCATGGCTGAGTCCCAGTTGTAAAAGCCTAGTCACACAGGGACCCCTTCTCCCAGATCCCCAGCAGCACTGGGGGGGCTCCCGCTGTGGGAACCAGGTCTGGTGCAGGGTGGTAGGAGAGCTTGGGCTCTACAGACAGGCTGTGGAAAGGGGCAGGGACACTCCAGCCCACGGGTGGCACTGGGGGCCCTCTGAAGATGTGCAGTGAAAGTCAAGGAGTCCCAGGTTCAAGAGGAGCTGTACAGACTACCCCAAAGGGCTATACTATCATGGAGTAAGGAGCTGTAAGGAGAAGGCTTGCCAGCCCACAGGGGTGCCAGCCCTGCAGGTCCCAGACAAGTGAGGAGCCGTGATCAGGTCCTCTTCTTCCCTCGCCACTCCACCGCCAGGCCAGCACATGGAAATGCTGTCTGCAGGTCCCCACGGAGCTGGGAAGAGAGGACAACCATCAAACTGTGACAGAGAGTCTCCTACCTCTAGTCCCCACATGAGAAGGGTCTGATCCTGGACCACAGCAGCCAAAGGAGTGTCTTCTCTTCATCTAAGGTGATGTTCAACATGAGACCCAGCCGTTCCCCTCCTGCCTGCCTGACTTTCTCCCCAGCTGGCTGGAATATGGCTGGCAGATGCAAAGTGGCACCCTCCCTCCTGGCACAACTCACCTTGGACAACAGCAGCTCCTGCACTGTGGTGTTCCCCAGGTCCAGGGGAATGGTTAGCCGTAGCGACAGAAAGAGGTGAGATGCACCTGGGGACAATAAACATGTCTCTGCTTATTTCAATTGAACCTTGGGCTGCACCAAAGGATCTGTGAGTCTCTCTGGCACAGGCACAGGACACACACAAGTCATGGAAACACTATACAGTCAGAAGAACAATCCTTCACCTGTAGAGTGAGCCACACATCTCTCAGAGAATCAAAGCCATCACATTGAGAGCAAAAGCAAATGCAGGACCCCCTGCACTGGCCACTGGAAACCCAAAGCCATTGGTTCTGAGGGGAAAGTGATGCTCATGGGGCACTCCACTTACTGGTGTTGGACATGGTGGTGGGGCAGGCGGGCAGCGTTGTTGGCAGGTCTGCAGGGGTGCTGAGGGAAACCTCTGAAGTCCAGGATGAGTGGGGAGCAGGGGAAGATAGCTCCGTGCCTGGGCAAAGTAATATCACATTAGTACCATCTGCAGAAAGGTGCATGATGATCCCACAGAACATGCCTAAATGAAGATCCCTACATGAAGACACTTAAATACATGCCCAGTGTCCCTGCAGGAATTTGTTACCTGAGTCTACACTTACCTGTGGCTGTGCTGGGGGTCTCAGGTTCTGTTGAGATGCCTGTGGTTGGCCCCCCAGCAGTGGAGATCCCAGAGGTGATCCCAGTTGTGGTCTCAAGCAGTTGGCTGGGAGTGGAAGTAATCCCAGGGATCTCTGTGCTGGTATCAGAAGTGGCTATGGTGTCTCCTGGGGTCATCAAGGACTCTGCTGAACTGGCTGTCAGTGACACTGCAGTGGGAGGTGAGGCACTGCCAGTCTCTTGGGATGTACTCAAGCTCTCCTGTGTGGTCTCTCCTGTTTCAGGGCTGGAGGGAGGAATGGTGTCTGTGCTGGAGGGAGGAATGGTGTCTGTACTGGAGAGAGGAATGGTGCCTGTTCTGGTGGACTCAAAAGTGGTCATCAGTGTTGAGGTCTCCACAGGTGTCAGAGAGGTAGGAAGATCTGGGGACACAGTCACTGTCACATCCACGGATGTGGTCCCTGCAAAGAGGTGGAGGAGTGAGGCACAGAAGAGCTGGCAGTAACAGATTGAGATCATAGCTGTGCCAGGGACAGCACAGCATTAACAGCAGCATGAGCCCACTGAGGGACACAGAGCTGCACAACCAGCTTGTAGAGTGTTGGGAGTGGAGATTCTCCATCCTGCCTGGATCAAAGCTGTGGATTTCTGAACGGGCATCAGCAAGATAGGGAACATAAATCCCCTAATCTGACAAAGCAGGAACAAGCCATGGGTATCCCCAGTCTAGGGGCACAAACTCCTGTGAGTGCCAACACTGAGACCTGTTCCACCACCCTCACCCATCCTAAGAGGAAGTCAGACTAACTCGTCCAACGGGAAGAGCTGTGCAGGAACTGGTGACCATGAGACAGGCTGGAACCACGGCAGCAGTAGTTTACACAAACCTCTCTGCTGCAGATAGTCAGGAACTGATAGTGTTGGGTGTAAATAATGGGAACGGGGGAACTGGCCCCACGGAGGGGGCCCAGAGAGGAACAAATCCCATCTTGCAGCTTGGGATGGGTTGTTGGGGACGTGCAGCAACTCATGAAAGCTCTGCGGGGGGGTTAAGGGAAGTGAGACATCCTCTCTGCCCTCACAGACCCTGCTCTGAGGTAGCCCATTGTTCCTGGGGAAAGCCCAGCATCTGTAAACCCCCCAAGGATACACACAAGAGTGCAGCTGCCCATGCTTTTGTTGGAGGGCAGTTGAGAGGTGGAGGATTTAAGATACCAAGCTGGATTGATTCTCCAGTGCTCCCAGCACAAACTCAGTGAGTCTGGGCCTGTGCTTACATGGGGATGGAGAACTGAGCCATGAGCCACTTACTGCTCCCAGCCAAATCCACCATAAACTCCCAAAGCCCTTAGCAGCTGCAGCCAGTTAAATAACAATGTGGACAAGGGCAAAAGTCTGATCCCAAGCAGTGTCCACATTGAGGGACCACAACCTCAGACAAAGGAGCAGCTGTAAGTCCACCTCTGCTTCCCATGCAGCAAACAGCACCCGTACCCCACAGATGAAGGCATGCTGCAAGCAAAGCACCCACCACAGGAAAAACAGATGCTCCCCACACACCACCCACCCTGTGGAGAGCATCATGCCCCATCCCGCTCAGCCCTTACCCAGCGTGAAGTGCAGCACGGCGAAGCCAGAAAAGGTCAGCATCAGCAGAAGCAGGAGTAGGGGCATCCTCCCTCTCTGCCCAGCCATGTCCAGGTGGGCAGGAGATGATGCCCCCTCAGCAAGCACCACTCTTAGCACTCCCAGCACTGGAGTTTCCGTGATTCTTTTGCCCAGCAGAGCAGGAGCATCCAGCAGGAGGTCCTTTACTCCCCAGGTGCTCTCAGCAAATGGGGGGTTTCAGCTTGACATGGACACTCCCAGGGACTCAGGTGTGATGCTGAGGAGACATCAGCTGCACAGCTGGACCCAAAGCAGCCACAGGCAGCAGGCAGGGCAGGCTGGAAGGACCACCGCTGTAGAAGATCGAGTCCCTGCAGTCAGGGATCGTGTTGTCCTCTGCCTGTGACAAGTGACAAAGGAAAAAGGCCCAGGGAGGCAGCCAGGCTGCCTGAGAGCGTCCCTGTGCTCTGCCACAGGAGTGATGTTCGATGGCTCCCAGCAAAAACAGCCTGGGGAGAGAAGAGCCCGCTCTATCCGAGCAGGAGGAGGTGGCTGAGAGAGACCAGGCGACGCTCAGGAAGGGCGTGCTCCGGGCTGAGGGTTTGTTCCCTGCGCTGTCTGTACAGACATCACTTCCCCGTGTCACAGCATGTCACGGCTCAAGTGTGCTGCCAGCTGCCAGAGCTGCTTCCTCCTTCTTGGGGTCAGGGACAAGATCAGTTGGAGGCACACGCAGGCACTGCGCCAGGCTACAGGCGCTTCGCAAGAGGATCGGCACGCTGGAGGGCTGCCGGGACACAGACACCCTGCTGCTGTACGGGTACACAGGAACACTGGCCAGCCACACCGACAAGGCAGCATTGGGATACAGGCACTCTGCTGGGATGCTCTCACACTGTAGGCATCAGGTACTCTGTCAGGTCTCAGTTGCTTTTGGGATACAAGGACATCAGCGGCTAGGGGCAGGGTACAGTGCCACTGCCAGGTTCAGACACTTCAAGGGGGGTGTCACCAGGGTACAGATGTAGTCCCAGGGTCAAGAATCCTGGAAACACCATCAGCATACAGCCATACTGCTGAGGAACAGGTGTCCAGTGCAAGGCACTGCCAGGGTATGGCTGCCAGGATACAGTCACACTCCTACAGTACAATCTCACCACCAGGGTACACGCACACTGCAGGGGACAGTCACACAGCTGTGGCACAGCTGGGTTGCAGTCACACTGCCAGGGTACAGCCAGGGCACAGTCACACCCTCAGGATACAGTCAAACCACCAGGATACAGTCACACTGCTGGGGAACAGCTGGAGTACAGCCATGTTGACAGAGTACATTCACACCTTCAGGGTACAGGAGCACATACATATTACTAGCCCTTTCCCCAGTCCCTCTGCCACCACTGTCACCCACACCATGAAGTGTGTCAGAATGCCCTGTCCCCATTGCGTGATGAGGACTGAGCCTAGCAGGAGTGAGGGGATCAGCAAGGAGATGAGTTGGGAAGCAGTGAAAAGGAAACCCCACCCACCAGGGTGTGTGACCCTTCCCCATAGATGCCTCGTGGCTCTTCTCACCCATGGCAGCACTGGAGGTCTCAGGTGCTGTTGAGTGTGATATATCAGGGCTGGTGTTGGCCATGGTCTCCAGTGACTGGCTGGGTGTGGGAGTGCTACCAGAGACCTCAGTACTGGTAAGGAAGGACCCTGTGGTCTCCCATGGCATGGCCGAGGGCTCATCCGAAGTGGCTTCTGGAGAAGAGGTGTTGCCAGTCCCCAGGGATGTGCTGCTGGGTGGTGTGGTGACAGCTGGGCCCTGGGTGGTGCTCAGCATGGTGTCCACCCAGGTGGGGGAGAGAAAGGTGGAGGTAGGGGGAGGCACTGAGCTCATTTTGACTGCAAATGAGGTGATGGCCAGGGTCGTGCTGGTTCTCATAGATGTGACAGTGGTCGTCTCAGCACAGTTGGGTGTTGTGGCCATGGTGGTTGGAGTTGGGGTGCCAGTGGTGAGCTCCAGCTCTGTTGGAGTGGAGTCAGGGTAGATTGTGGTGTCAGCAGCTGATGCAGGAGTGCTGTGGGCTGTGGTGATGGTGTGGTGTATGGTGGAACTGAAGGCTGCTGGGCTGCTCCCTGAAGGTATTGCCGTGCTGCCCTCCTCCCCAGAGGAATCTATAGACATCTCTGAAGAGGTTTCAGGTCTGGAAGGAGGGTTGGTGTCTGTAGTAGTCTTGGAGGTGCTGGTAGGCAGCTGTGTCGAGGTCTCTGGGAGTGTGAAGGAGGTAGGGAGAGCCAGGGATATGGTGGTTGTCACACCTGCAAAGAGGTGGGAGAGTGATAAGAGCTGGAAGTGAAAGACTGAGTTCATGGCTGTGCCAGGAACAGTGCAGCATCAACACCAGCATGAGCGCCTGGAGCTGCACCTCAGCCACAGATCATCAGGAGCAGGGATTCCCTGTCCTGTGTGGATCAAGTGTATGGATGCCTTGAATGGCAACGTGACCATCAGCAAGGCAGGGCACGTAAATCCCCTGCCTGACAAAGCAGGAACAAGCCACAGACATCACCAGTCCCAGAGCACAAACTCCAGTGCTAGGAACTGTTCCACCACCTTCACTAATGCCAGGAGGAAGTCGGACAAACCTGCCCCATGGGAACAGCCCTGCAGGAACAGCAATTTACACAAACCTCCCTGTTGTAGTCAGGAACTGAGAGCGCAGGGTGTAAATAATGGCAGTGGGGGAACTAGCCCCATGGAGGGGAGTCACAGAGGAACAAATCCCATCTTGCAGCTTGGGGCAAGTAGTTAGAGACTTGGAGCAACTCAGGAAAGCCCTGCAGGGGTTGAGAAATGCAGACAGAGACGATCTGTGCTGGCCGTAGTTCAGGGGTTGCAGGAAGCCTCAGGTGCATTCCCTGTGATCAATTGGTTTTGCTTTGTGTCAAGGGCAAACACTGACAGCATTTGCACTTCTCCAGACCCACAACATCCTGGTGAGGCTGCCACCTGGGCAGGGACATTTGGTGCTGCTGGGCAGGTTGTAGCAAAGGCATTGAGCCAAGAAGGGTCCAAGATTCACCAAGGGGGTCCAGTTTGGACCAATATCTCTTCCCAGAGACATACAAGAGGCAAAAGAATCACAGAATCACAGGGTTGTAAGGGACCTTCAAAGACCATCTAGTCCAACCCCCCTGCAGAAAGTAGGGACATCCTGCACTAGATCAGGTCGCTCAGAGCCTCATTAAGCCTGGCCTTCAATATCTCCAGGGATGGGGGCTCCACCACCTCCCTGAGTAGAGATACAAGCCAAGCTTATCACCCCTGTAGTGCAAAGCATGTCCCCCAGTTCACTCACTGGGATGGGGCTGAGCTATCTCAGAGCAAACAGCACCCAGTGTTTCACCTCTGTGGGTGGCTTCCATCCTGAGGAACGATGCCTCCCACCCCCCATCCATACCCACGGAGAGCATCACACCCTGCTCATCCCTTACCCAGCACAAGGTCCAACACGGCGAAGCCCAGCAGCAGGGGCAGGGACAGCCCTCCTCTCTGCCCGGCCATCTCCAGAGCCAGCTCCCCAAACTCCTAGCGTGGGGACAGGTGGTGGTGATGGTGCCAGCGGGAAACTACGCTGCCGAGTGACGGCTGAAGGTGGCCGGTGCCGCTTCCTCGTTCCTGGGGGCAGGGAGAGGAGGCACTGAGGGCACTGACTCCCCCTCCCGGAGACTGATGCTCCACCGATGTCCCCGCCGCGCCCACGGGNNNNAGGTGGGCGGTATCCGGTGCTGTGGCCCCTCCTCTCCCCCTTCGTCATGCCCTTCGTCACGCCCATTAACCACTCCCGCAGCTTGTGTAACACACACAGGGCCGCGTGGCTTCCAGGTAGGAAGCGGGAGTTTTAGGTTTTGGGATCGGGATCCCCGAGGGCCCTGGGCCCTGGGAGGGGACTGAGGAGCAGTCCCCGATCAGAACTCGGTCCCTGTGCTTCAAAACGGGACCGTGGCCTGGGAAGGGATTAAGTACCGGGATGGGCAGGGTACCGGCATCTCTGGGCACTGGGAATGGATCCAGATGAGGGTCAGCATGGGCAGGGTACCCGCGTCCCGTGGGCTCTGAGGGGAAGTCCCACGTGCCACGGGCGCTCGGTACCAGCATTCCCTGGGCTCTGAGGGGTGGAAAGGGATGGAGAAGGCAGCGGAAGCTCAGTACCGTCCGGTTTCATCTCGCAGCGGCCGCACGCAACCACGCTGCTCCGGGCGGTCCTGAGGATGCGGCGGGGACGAGGGAAGCGAAATGCCGAGATCCCGGAGGTGCCGGGAGTGTCTCGGAGGAGGAAGGAGGAAGAGGAGACGCTAGAGGAGGCTCGGCGAAGGGCGGCCCCGTCCGTGCGGGAGTTTAAGTACAACAAAAAACGGGTTCGCCTCGTCTCGCAGGGCTCGGACCTGAAGGATGATGCTCGCTGCATCCTTTACTGGATGTCCCGGGACCAGCGGGTACAAGGTGGGAACCTGCTGGCGGAGGGAATTCTGGAAACAGAGCTCCTATGAGTGGCAAAAGCTTTGATCCCTTTCCTCAGTAGGCCTTGGAGCTGATCTCCCCTCTGCAGGGGGGACTGCGGGGGATTCCTATTATGAACCCCCTTCTCCATCCCGTCTACAAAGCACCTCTTGTGTGTGCTTTCTTCCCAGATAACTGGGCTTTCCTCTATGCCCAGCGCCTGGCCCTCAAACAGGAGCTGCCTCTGCATGTCTGCTTCTGCCTAGTACCCAAGTTCCTGGATGCTACCATCCGCCACTACGCCTTCATGCTAAAGGGGCTGCAGGAGGTGGCTGAGGTACGGCCAACGTGGGGATGCCCACACTTTGTGGGACAGGGCTCTTGGAAAAGGAAAAGGAGGTAGATTCCATACCTTCAGTGTATGGTGGGGTCTGCTGAAGCATCACCCTTTCCCTCTCACCACAGGAGTGTGCAGAGCTGAACATCCCTTTCCACTTGTTGCTGGGTTATGCCAAGGACGTGCTGCCTGCGTTTGTGGTGGAGCATGGTGTGGGTGGGCTGGTGACAGACTTCTCCCCCCTTCGCCTCCCCCAGCAGTGGGTGGAAGATGTCAAGGAGCTGTTGCCAGAGGATGTTCCATTTGCACAGGTGAGTTACTGCACTCTAGGAGGGGAAAACTGGCTGGTGAGATTTGGGAGAAACTTGTCTTCTGCATTTCACACCTGCAGAAGTATGCTGGAGTGATCTGAGAGGGGAGCATGTGTCACATTGTTAGGACTGTTTGCTCTTCTATCTCACATCCTATTTCATGACTGTGCTTCCCAGGTTGATGCCCACAACATTGTTCCCTGCTGGATTGCCTCCCCAAAGCAGGAGTACAGCGCCAGGACCATCCGGGGCAAGATTCATGCTCAGCTGCCTGAGTTCCTGACCCAGTTCCCCCCTGTCATTCGTCACCCATATCCCCCATCCTGCCCAGCAGAGGTACCAGCATGAGACACCTCCACACCCACTGTGGCCAGTTACAGAATGTTTCACAGATACTTTGTGGGAGGGGATGGCAGGGGAAGGGGACAATGACTTGCCTGAGGTGATGGGTATGCCCTAGGGAATGGAGATTCCCACTTCATTCATTCCCACATTCTTGCTGTGCAGGGCTGGTTAAGAGGAGAAGCCTGGCATGAAGTAGAGGCTGCTGGTTGGGGATGTCTGGGGGATGTAACACTCCAGGGCAGCCTTGGCTGAAGAGCATCTGCAGATGCACTCATGCTGCTTGGTTGCCACCCAGCCCATTGCTTGGGAGGCCTGTTATTCTAGCCTGCAGGTGGACCGCACTGTGAAGGAGGTGGAGTGGGCAACCCCTGGGACAACTGCAGGACTGGCTGTGCTGCAGTCCTTCATCAAAGAGCGTCTGAAATCCTTTGGCTCACACCGGAATGACCCCAACAAGGCAGCACTCAGCAACTTGTCCCCATGGTTCCACTTTGGTGAGTGTCCCAGGCTCCCTGTTCTGCAGCAGGACAAAGCGTGGTGGCTTGGACCAGCAGCTTGAACTTGCTCCTTCCCCATGTCCCCAGGCCAGGTTTCCACACAACGAGCCATCCTGGAGGTGCGGAAGCAGCAGAACAAATACAAGGAGTCAGTGGATGCA
Organism: Turnix velox; assembly: GCA_013400935.1. Taxonomy (NCBI): domain Eukaryota; kingdom Metazoa; phylum Chordata; class Aves; order Charadriiformes; family Turnicidae; genus Turnix; species Turnix velox. The sequence goes on from VZTY01024476.1 coordinate 16,792, forward strand.
TTTGTGGAGGAGGCGGTGGTGCGGCGAGAGCTGGCTGAAAACTTTTGCTACTACAATGATAACTATGACAACATCCAAGGTAGCATCCCCAGTCAGGTGGGCAGCACTGAGGGCCAAACTGTAACCCAGCTGGTCACCCCACCTTGGCAATTCCACTTCTAGGAGAGGGGCTCTGGGGCCTTAATGTGCCATCATTTGGTACCTCCTGGAAGTAGGAGAGGAGCTGATGGATGCCCTCTTCAAGACTGGTGCCTCCAGGGCATGGTGCACTCAGTAGCCCAATTCTCCTTCCTTTCCTAGGGGCCTTGCAGAGTGGGGTTGCTCAGTGTTGCTCCTTATCTCTCCCATTTACAGGAGCCTATGACTGGGCACGAACCACCCTGAAGCTCCACACCAAAGACAAGAGGCCATTTCTCTACAAGCTGCAGGAACTGGAGCAGGGCACAACACATGACCCACTCTGGAATGCTGCCCAGGTTGTGCCCTGCATCTCTCCTGCAAAATGCTGAGCCTATTCTCAGGGGGCAGAGGGGACTTGGCATGGACTGACCCCTACAGCTGTTCTTGTCTCCCTAGCTCCAAATGGTCCGTGAGGGCAAGATGCATGGCTTCCTGCGGATGTACTGGGCCAAGAAGATCCTGGAGTGGACTCACTCCCCTGAGGAAGCCCTGCAGTTTGCCATCTACCTCAATGACCGCTATGAGCTTGATGGGAGGGACCCCAATGGATATGTAGGTAAGCTGTGGGATGGGGACATGAGGTGTATGTGTGTGGGGTCTTATCTCTGATGGCCAAAGATGCCATAGTGGGAGAGTGGTCTGCAGACAACCCATTCCCTACTCCATTCCATCCTTCTTTGCATCCACATTCCCACCAGCTCTCTGGGTGCTTCCAAGGATGGGTAGGGTGAGCTGAAGTTCTGTCCTCATGCCTGCCAGGCTGCCTCTGGTCCATCTGTGGCATACATGACCAAGGTTGGGCAGAGCGGGCCATCTTCGGGAAGATCCGTTACATGAACTACGCCGGCTGCAAGCGCAAGTTTGATGTGGACCAGTTTGAGCGTCGCTACGCCCCGCAGTGATGGGCACAGCATGCCTTGGGCTTGCTCATGCCCTTCTGTGGTGGGAACAGATCTGCCTTTGCCAAGGTGCCCTGGTTGGTGATCACTCCAGGTGCTGGAGGTCTCACTCCTAGCAGTCTTGGCTCTGCCATCACCCTCTGCTTGAGCTGCCACACTGGGGCTGCTGCTGGAGCTCCTATGGGCATGCCCATGCCTTCCAGAAACCTCATCATCCTCAGAAAGAAACCCGAGACGTGACTGCTGCTGCTAAGCACAGGTTAGATTTGAGGCTGAGCATGGCTTTTCTGGGGAAAAGCCCCCAAGAGGAGCCCTGCTTCACTCCACGTGGAGCCAGCACCATGCTAGACTTGCACATGCATCCTTCAACAGTTTGTTTTAATGTTTATGGTTTGTTAAAGTTTACAGTTTGTAGCTCCTGTGTCAGTGGTGTTTTTATGGGATGATGCAGGATATTACTGTGAGGGAAGAGCTGGGCTGTGGGACAGGGATCCAAGGGAGGGATGGGGAAGCCAAGGCCATGTCCCTGGGCTACTCTGTGGCCCAGTATTCAGTGGCTTGTACCCTCTCCTCTAAGTCCAGCTGGCAGTTTGCAGGGAAAGGCCACAGATGGATTAGTCAAGGGGTAGTGACAATAACCCTCTCCCAGTGCTATCTGGGTGTGCACCACCACTTGCCTCCCCTGCCCTCTGCCATCAGCCAGTGCATCCCACCCAGCCCAAGAACTGCAGCATTGACCCCAAGGGTGGGATACACACCATTGCTCCACCTGAAATGAAGCCACAATACAACCACATTCCTTATTAACTTAGTTTATTAGGGACGGCACTTTCTTTGCTGTACTGTGCAACAGTCCTGGGGGGGGAGGGCTCCAGTTGATGGCCACAGCAACTCTACAAGGAGCTCCCTTCCTTGGCTAATTCCAGGGTTACTTGTAGCAATGAGTGCTGGGAACAACCTGCCCTGGAGCCCTCCACCAGATGCAAATCCTGTTGCTTCCAGACAAAGACCAGGGTGGAGAATGGAAACAATAAGACAAAATCTTTTCCCTCTTCTCTAACTGTACTCAGTGCTTCTAGAAAAGGATGCAGGCAGCCCTTCAGCTGCCATCACATGACATTAAAGTGCTTCAAACAAAACAGGGTGGATGGAGGTGTGCTGCTCAAGGGACACAGGTGTCAGCTCTGGACACCAGTGGAAGAACTTGAGTTAGGGTTAGGGACAGGAAAGATTGAAGCAGACCAGCATCTGGCATCCCCAAGGCTTGCAGAGACCAGGAGTGAGCAAGAGACAACTGCTCCCCTAGGCAGACCAAGAAGAAGCAAGACGAGGAGACAAAAAAACCCGGGGGGGCAAGTGGTGAACTCAACACCCTTTCCAGGGCTGGACCTGAATTTGCCAGGATGCTGCAGAGCAGGGGTGAGATCCTGCTGTGCAGCATCTGGCCTCCAGCATCATGGCTTGCAGCCCCCTCTGGTCCCAGTCTTTCCCACCAACCCTGCACTCCATGAGGAGTAAGATCCCAGCCCCCAAGCCAGAGCACGAGCAGCAAGAGCCATTGTCCCTAGATGCCTTCTGCCAGTGTATTGCTCCTCAGTCCCTCAACACCTTTCTCACACATACACAGGCCACACTGTCCTTTCTGAACACTCTACATTCAATCCATGACAGGTGGTGCTGGACATCTACCCGTGCCATGGGCTAGAGTATCTCCCTGTGATGGAGAGGCATCTCCTCAACTGACCTCTAGCCCCAAAGCACAGAGCTTACCTTGTACCCAAGGAGCTGTCAGTTGTGGCAGACAGCTCTGCATCACCAAGGGATCAACCCTTTGCAGCACCCCAGTACCAAACTCCTCTCCCACATGCACCCTTCATTGCAAGCAGGCTGCCTCGCCAGGAAGCTTTGAGGCTTTTCCTGGCCCTGGGACCCCTCTCCCAAGGGGAGCAGAAGATCTGCTTGGAGAAGGGACACCGGGTCTATCCAGCGGTGAGGAACCAAAAGCAGGACAGTCCAGGAGGTTTTATACTGAGTCCCAGGCAGATCATATGTGCCCCAAAGAGGCATTTCAAGCAAACACACAGTTAAAAATACAAACAACCACATTAAAAAAATAAAACCAAATCAAACTGATTAAAAAGCAAAAAAACAATCTAAAACAACAAACCAAGACAGAGGCTTGGGGGATGCAAATGAAGAGTCTGAGTCTTCACCAGCATCCCAACAAGTCTTGGTCTGAAGGCAGCTGCACACAAGGCAGGTCCTGATACCACCAGAGTGAGGTCCCACATCACCCTTAGAGGAGAACATGTGCCTCTGAGAGAACAAGCAGTCAGCATGAGGAGGAAGCAGGGTTGGAAGCCTGGCTTACTGCATCCTCTGGCCATCAGCTTCTGCCAAAAGCCCGGCAGCAACAGTCCCCTTGTGAGGCTGCTCCAGAAGCAAAGCCCCTCTGCAGCACAGGCTCAGGCAGAGAGCAGGTAAAAGCAGCTCAGCATGCACAACACAGAGAGACAATGCAGAAATCTGGCATTTTCACTACTCCTACCTCCTCTGCTCTGATCTGGACACTCTCCAGCAGTGTCCCAAGCCAGATTAGATAAAGGCAGCTGTTAAATATACAACCAACCCCAAACTCCCCACCCTCCCTCCATGCACACAACCTCTAGCAGCAGTACAGGGGATCAGAGGACTTGGAGAGCTTATTTCCCTCCTCTGAGGAACAGACATGGGCAGAGCTTCCTGGTACTCAGGTGATGAACGGAAAATGCCAAACCTCAGGAGAACTGTGCTGGGGAGGAGGGCACAGGGACTGGCAGCTCAGTTCAATCTGGTCCAGCATAAGCAACTGCTTGGAGAAGGCCCCTGTTCTGCTCACAGGACAGGCAGGAGAAGCTGCCTTTCCCTGAGCAAAGATATTAGAAAGATCAAACAGTACCTGGAGCAGACCTACACAATTGAAAATACCCCTTCCTCAGCCCAGCACTACGGTGTGGTGGAAAACAGGTCCCTTCAAGACAGCACTCCAAACCTCCTGATGGTCCTCCTCATCTCCAGACCAGATGACTCAGTCTCTGGTGATGAAGGCCACACATAAATAACCCCACAATTTGCTCCCTTGCTGCAACAGGCTCATGTGGCTGCCACCACCTCTGGCTGCTCCAGCTCATCTTCATAGTCCGAGACGTAGGACTCCATGCTCTGTTTGGCCAACAACTCTCTCCGTGCATGAAGCCGCTCACAGCGGGGACAGTGGGCAGATTTGAAGCAGGATTTGTGGTAACAGGCTTTGCAATCTGTGGAGAAAAATACAGATGAGAGCTGACAGAAACTGCCAGATGCTCTGCAATCCAGGGAGTGATAGCCCAGCCTTGGCTCAGAAGTCTGAACATCTCACTAGCACAAAGGTCACTAAAACTGGAGGCCAACCTTAGTGACTCCAGCATGTGTTCTCTCCCTGTTTCTCCGTAGCATCTCACCTTCACATGTCCTGCACTTGTTGAGCTCAAAGGGAAAGATGATGTCATTCTCATTCTGGCAGAACTCACAGATGAAGCCTTTGGCTTGGCACAGCTGTAAAGAGACAAAGTGAAGAAAAAGCAGGTAAATGCTCCCCATATCCCTGGTAAGCAGGGTAGGAGGCAGAGCAGAGCAGGACAGCAGGACACGGTACCCTCCTCTAAACATGTGGGACAGTCCTTTCCCCATGAAGAGCACAGCAAAGCAGAATCAATATGTGTCAGGGGTGGAGGAATGCCAGAAAGGTGTAAGAAAACACCCCATATGTGCTGGGTAGGAGCTCTGCAGAGCAGGGAGGAGCAGTTAGTATTGAATCAGTCAATTTGATGGCTGCCCTGACCATCAAAGGCCTGTCCACCAGGTATCTTTGCAGCAAAGCATGTTTCCAAGACTGCTCCTGAAGGTGCAGATCCATGCAGGAGGCAAGCAAGGAGGCCTTACCATGCATTTCTCAACGTGCAGGAGGCCTGACTTCAGAAGCTCCATCAGGCGAGGCACCAGGTCCCCTCTCTTTGTGGCACTGAGGTCGCTCAACGAGTAGAGGTGCAAATCCTCTGTCAAGTGTCCAGGCACCACATCAAAGGAATCTAGAAGGCTGCAAGAACAGAGAAGCCAAAGGTCAGAGCACAGCAATTCCACTAAGTTCCCTCTCTCCATTGCTTCTGCTTTCTTGCCCACACTTGGCTTATTGCACAAGCTGCACAGATCCCCAGTGCAAATTGTTACTGGACAGATACAGGACAGGAAAACAGGTTCATCTCACAGCTCAACACTCACTCTTTTGCTAGCCGGCATGTCTTAAACATGTTCTTCATGTGGAAAAGCTGGATCCGCAGCAACTGGAGAGGAAGGGAGGACACAAGAATCAGTAAACAGAGTATGGTCCTTGGCCAAGCATGTCTGCCCTGTTTCCTGCGCTGGTGAAATGACTGCTGCATCTCAGCTGCTGCTCCCCTACTGCCAGAGTGTTTACAGCACACGGGGCAAAGTGAGCACCATCATCATGTGCTTCTTGAGATAAATTGAAGCCCAGCTGGGCACTGGGCAGAAATTCCTTTTGAAATTCCTATGCTACTGCACAAAGATGTGAATGAAAATCTCATGGTGGTGGGGTTTTAAGCCTCAAAAAGTGAAATATCCACTCCTCCCCAGTTTCCCTGAGGAAGGTTTACAACTGGCACACAAATCCCACTGAGGAAGGCATGGAACAGGTCTTACCCAAACTTGGTTGAGAGACTTCACTTTCCGGTACAAGGCAGGATTGATATCCTGCACGTTGAAGAGCGGGTCACTCCAGATCTTGCTCAGCAGATCTTTGGAGAAGTTGCTCACATAGTATTTGCTGAAGTCCCACTTGTGCAGGATGCGGCCCGGGATGACCATCTGGGCATTCTCATGGCAGCACTGGCAGAAGTACTTTCCCAGGTACTCGCAGTACCGCAGCCGCTTGATGTAATCTGGCCACAGAAAGGCAAGCAGGGAGGTCAGACAAGGCATGGCCTCTGCCCAGTTGCATATCAGACTCCCTCCATTGCTCAGCATTTCCAACAACCTCCTCCAATCCCAGAATACTTTACACTGGGGTCTGCAAGCACCCCTGCAAATGCCCTTGGGATCACAGTCCAGTCTCATGCAGCCACATCTAGGAAAGATATCTGATCAAAGAGCTCTGCAGCTGTATTCACGTTAGAACCTGCTGTGAGCTTTGGGACTGCAACAGATGACTTTGCCTTAGAAGAGACAATGTCAGAAATGTGCTCCAAAGGACAGACCGACTGCTCTTGGCCTCCATCAGCCCTGTAACCTTCCAGAGAAGAAAGATGCTCTGTGGATGGTGACTACCAGTGTGCAGCCAGAGCTTGCATTTCCCCAGTGACCTTGTGCTGAGCTCTGCTACCCATCCGTGTCTTCCCACTTGTTCACAGGTTCTTCCCCACCTTACAGCTAAGGGTCAGGGTCCCATGTCTCACCGGGATCAGTCCGGATGCCACAGCCTGCACACCTGTAATTCTGCTTGGCCACAGCCACCTTCCTCCTGCCCAGAGAGAAATGAATCATGTGAGTATAGCCCTGATGGCACCTGGCACCAGAGGATGGGGACTGGCATGGGGCTGGATGGCAGGGACGGCCACAAGCTGTGCCATGTAAGTGTGGACAGCAAAGCCAAGGGATAAAGCCCTGCTGTGCCCTGGTACACACCAAAGGCACCAACCATAGACAGTGGCTCCATCTCACAGCATCAGCTGCTGGTGCTGACCACCACAGATTTACCAGGGCAGGGATTTACCACCCAAGGGGGAAGGACAGAACTTGGTGTTGATGAAAAAAGGTTGGAAAGTGTAGAACCTCAGAGATCTTCTGGTTGTTTGGGACCTTACGTTGGAGCTGGGTGAATATTAAAGATGATCTGTGGCCGTGGTGGAGCCCACTCCAGGTTTCCGCGCACCCGAATCCTCAGCTTGTAGATGTCAGCATGTTCTCCATCATCAGGAGAGATGGGCAGAGAGTCAGGAATAGGCAGGAGCTGTGAGAAGCAGACAAGAGAGTGAGGTTCCTAGCTGGTACTGCAAAGGCAATGCACCTGGCTGGCTTTCCAGAAACCTGCAACTACAGCCCTCTGGAAAACCACCAAGCTGCTTCACAGAGATGGAGAAAAGATGACCCCAGGGATCTGTGTACTCTGGGTAGGAGGGCCCAGAGGCAGAGCCCCTCTTAGCTGTATCCATCTCTCAGACAAAATCCCTCCTCCAGCTCCACAAAGGGATCAAAGTGATACTGGGCTGAACCCAGGGGTTTTGGGAAGAGCAATCAAATGCAATCTATGATCAGACACTCAAACTCCTACCTTCTGCGGGGCGTCGTGCTCAGGGACCAGCCACTCCAATTCAGAAGCAGCTGGGAGCTGCATGCCCTCAAACTGCTTCAGCAAGCCCATGGCCACAGCCTCTGCTGAGTTGGAATTGAGGAAGGAATGGGATCTAGACAGCAAAGGGAATGAGTTAACCCCAGGACTCATGGCTGTGCCTTCTTCACCCCCCTTCATGCCAGTCCCAGGTGCAGAGGTCCCAAAGGGGTTTTGCTTTCAGAAGATTGAGACAGCAGCTGCGCTTAAGACAGGTTGTGATTCACCTCCCCACAGGCCCCACCTCTACAGCCGGGGGCAGATACTGGGAAAGCACTGAGTATTTCATGTTTAAACTGCTGCAGCACTCCACAGGGAGTTTGTGCCAGCAGTTCCACATCTGAGGTACAGGACAGCAGCAAGAGCTGGAGAGAAGGTGGCAGCATCACATAGCTTAACAGATCATCCCGGCTGAGGGGAGAGGCAGGGAACACTAACAGCCAGCAGCAAGCCAGAAGCCAGTCTAGATGTTCCATGTCATGCCTTTCCCCAGGTCCTCCCCCCAGATCCTTACCTACTAGAAGATACAGGGATCTCTCCTGACACCAGTCCTTATCATATCTACCTCATGTGAATATCCTGATCATCCCAGGTGCTGCTTTCCAAATTTAAGACTAGGACCCAGTATCCCACTGCTAAGTAAAGGGATGGAGGGAAGGATGAAGGAAGAGAGGAATGTCCACTCCAATGCAAAACAGCAGCTGATGCACATGGAAGAGCAGAGCTGGGCAGGAAGGAGAACTTGGTACCAAGATGATTCACCACAAATCACCACCTACATGGACTCTGAGGAGAGAAAGGACTTCCTGCTGGAGTCTGGGTTCCTCTTGATGTCTGCATCTGAATCACAAACAGACAAGGTGGAGCAGGTGGGGCAGGGCAGAGGCATACACACATTTCAAGCCAAAACTTCACTGTAAAACTCATCAAGCTGTTCAAAAGTGTGTAAACTACAGCCTCAACCTCTACCAGTGACACAGAGTGGCAAGAAGAGGTGCATGTAATTAGTTGCCTGTCAAAGTTAGAAGGGAAGGACACAGTGGGATGCTGTGAGAACAGTGATACTGGGGTCTGAGGCACACAAGGGGCTGCTGGTACAGGTCACACAGAGTCCTAACAGTGACATGGCCTAAAACAGTACAAGCACAGGAGCTAGGAGGGCAGCACAAGGTTAGCAAGAAGGTTTAGTAGTTCTCTACAGGCTGTAAATATGCTGCAGGGGATTAGCAAGGGGATGCAGAGCCCTTCCCTCTATTTTTAAGAGAGAAGGGCTGTCAGATCACACAGTAGACACACCACAGCTTGTCAGTGACTGCACAGCCAGACCTGGCAGCCTAAACCCAGCACTCCAGAGACACATCAGCATCTCTGTGGGCTATACCTCTGCAGAGGCTGCAGACCCATCTCCTGAGGAAGGAACGGTCCAAAGTAAGGTGCAAGAAACTGAGGTCCTGCTCCCTCCATCAGCTCCCCAGCAGCCCTGGGCTGACTGTCATCCCTCCTCAGAGCTAACTTTGGGTACCAGGCAGAACCAGTGGACCCTTCATCATCCTTTTTTTTCACTCCTACAGGTTTCTCTGCTAAATAGGGAATTCATCTGGACATAGGAAGGACTCTGTGATGGAAGACTCTTCCAGCAGTATAAGGTGGGCAGAAGCAGGCAGAAGCCCTTTTTCATTACAGACTCCCAGAAACAGGAAGGTAGGCATGGGAGGGTGAAGTATTAAAGGCCAAGACAGAGGAGGCCAATGTCATAACCTTCAGCCCAGCAAGTCTGCTTTTTTGTACTTCTGTGGAGTTCTAGGAACAGGGTCTGCAGCGATGAAACCATCCCCAAACAGAGGTTAGCATCTCCCCCACACTTGTGGCCCAGTGCCACGGCAGGGGAGGCACAGCTCAGTGTCCATGCTCCTCCCCTTGGAGCAGGTTAGCTATGCAGACCCCTACAGAGCCCATCTGATCCCAGACAGGCACCAACCATACACAGAGGCCAGTGAATAGCAGCCCAGCTGAGCAAAGGGTGCCACTTCCCAATCTACTGGCTCCCTAAGGAAGAGTGGGGCAGGACTGGCAGCAAGGGGAACAAATCCTAGTCCCGCTTGTACATTTACAGGCTCACCCTAGGAGAGCTCAGCATGGATGCTTGAATCTCCTGGCTTGACTTGCATTGCTAGAAACAGGGAGAAGAAAGCATCTTAATGCTGAGGAATCCGCACATCCGCATTTTGCAGACTTGCAACTACAGAAAATAGGGAATTCAGGGAAATACAGGCCCTCGACCACAAGGGGCACTGGCAAAACGTACCAGCCATGCTTTCTGGTGCCTTCAGCTCAGAGAAGGAGCCAGCATGGTCAGAGGGAGCCAAATCTGATCACAGGCTGCTGCAGGAGCAAGTACTGGGATCTGGCCACTGCTCACTTCATAATCTTAAATGCAGATGCTCTTCAAAAGCCTGCAGTCAGCTTCTCAGAAGGCCTCTGCTGATAATGCTTTCACCAGGTGGGACAACTTTACCCCCAGAGGATCATGAACAGCCCCCAAACCTAAGGACATCATTCTAGCCCCCACACAGCAGCTTCAGGCCAGGATGAGTCCCCCTGGATGAAAATTCTGTAAACACAAGATACAGCTGGGCTGTCAGGGAAGCTCTGAGCACCAGAATGTCTGGCAGAAGCAATATGCTGGACCAAATGCCTGACAGAAGAGATCAGCAGCAACTCACATAGGGTGTTCCTTTTACTAAAGCAAACAGGGAGCACGTGATGGTTATCTAACTGTGACCAGTATATCAGAAGGACTAACTAGTTTTACCATAAATGATAAAAACACTAAGCAAGACCTGGCTACCCATGATCTCAGCACCCAGGACCTTCACTCTGAACAACTGCCTATGCCCTACCTGCTCTTATTACTTTCTCCTGCCAGATTTCATTGCAGAAGAATTCTTCTCCTAGTCAAGTCTGGGCAGGATGGGAAGGACTGACTATGATCAGAGCTATAGACCGCCAGCTCTGACGAGTCAAGCAAGATAATGCAAATCAAGGGATGGAGACCTGGTCCCATACTGCAGAGGACTTTGCTCTCATCCATCCCAGGCTCAGCCTTCAGCAACTACAGAGCTACAAAGCTATGCCACCACCATGCCAAGCACAACCCCAGGTCTTCCCAAGAGTATATCCAAAATACTCCATGGTAAAACGCCCTGAGGGATGGGGTCCATGGCAGAGTTCTGCCTTCTCTCTGCTCCATCCAGCCATATCACTGTCAAAGCTTTTCTTTCTGATGCCTGGATGATACTGTTCATAGTTCCCAAATCAGGTGGGTTTCTGAGAAGTGTGCACGTGCACACACACACACACAGATCTTGCACACACAGGCACACATGCCACAGGGCAGCACTGTGGGGTACTACCTGAGAACAAGGAAGCCATTGACACTGAGAGGCCGTTCTTGGACATTTGAATCAGGTTAGATCCATCGCTACCATCTGTATAACATGGTGATGACAAAACAGTTGGCTTGAATGCTTTGGCCAGGCCAAAGAGAAAGGGCAGCAACCACACAAGAGAACCCCACAACTTAATTCACACACCCTTCTGAGGGCTTCAAAAACTGAGGCCAAAATCTAGCTCTTGGGGACTGAAAGGAGGACTTTTCTGTGAGCAGTCAAGAGATGAGAAGCTCAGTCAGTGAGCTGCAGGAGCTGAGGATTCACCCACTTCAGAGTATAAATAAGGTCTGAAGTAAAGGGAGACTCAGGGACTCAGACATGTCTTCTGTGGGTGGTAAGTTCAGCCACCCAAGCTGCCAGGAGCAGAGACTACAGGTATCACAGGTCAGGATGTGACCAATACCCACTATTGACACCCAAGAGATGAGTAGTCATAGCTAAGGCCCCTTCTGTCTGGAGAGGAGGAGAGCAGGATGGCAGCTCTCCCACTTCTCTCTAGGTGTGATAGCCAATGTGTAGACTAGGCAACAACATGAAAACCACCTACTAGCTAAAGGCACTGAATGCTAGAGTTACAGATGAATTCCAATGTCACGTCATCTCATGAGGGAAACTGGTTGCCCTGTCATGCTCAGAACTCAGCCATTCGCTTGGGAAAAGCCATTCTGAAGGCCAGAGGGACATGCTCTTCTTCAATGGGACTGAACTCAACACAACCACATCACACCACTTCTGTATCTACACAAGAAGCCAATGCACACATTCCCTCCTACCTCGGATCTCATACTCTTCCACATCCTCTGCAGAACCAGAGTCGGAGAACCTCATGGAACCATGGGAACTGAATTGGGACTCACTGTCTGTGGCCACAACACCTGGGAGAAACACAACACAGCCAGTCATCAATAGAAGTAGTCTGAAGAGTCATTGACAGCTAAGGGACAAGCTGACAGCCTGGCACAGCCAGAACAGAGAGAGACAGAGGTCAAGGATGGAGAACACTGTGAGTCCAAAATGAAATTACGTTCTGTAACTCAGCACCAGCAGAGTCTCACAGTTCTCTGCAGAACCTTGGTAGCAACACAAATGTTTCCCACAAGCAGGCAGGAAGGCAAGATGCTGTAAGTAGAGGCTACGGACAGAAAACCCACATCCCTACAGTTGATGAGCCCAACCACATCACTCACTGTCTGAGCCCATCTCCTGGCAGGTCGGGAACAAGTGCTTGGTGCGGATCTGCTGGCGCCGAATGCGAATCTTCTGTTTGAGCTCCTGGATCTCCTTGTCACTGTCTTCCTCCTCTTCCTCCAGCTGCCGGCTCATCATATTGCACTTCATCAGTTCAATGGCAGCAATGAGGGACTCTGAAATGCTGAAGTGGGCATTCTCCTGCAAACCAAGAGCAACAGCATTCAAGGCTGTAGCATGGAGAAACTCAGAAGATTTGGTAAAACCTTGCTCCCCATCTGTGACAGAAAAGAGCTTATTACTCATGGAGGGTGGCAGAAAGACCATCATTGCTGACCCCAGGAAACCTGACCCTCCTATGAGAACCTATAAACTAAAATCTTCTGGGGCACCAGTATATTCACAAAACACATAAGGGGCATTCAATGAAGATGTGCAACACATCCACTCCAGGGAGTCAGTACATGTCTTTGAGGACCCCTAACATGCTGTGAAGCTGCTTTGTATGTGCTGAATGGGCAGATGCTGCCGACTGACACCACTAAGGAACTAGAAGTTCTGTAGACAGCTATAGTATTGTCTTCCCCATGGAAGGAAGTATCACTGAACCTGCAATAAATTATATTCTCCAATGCACAAAGGCTGCTGCTGCCTCTCTCACCTTCTCCAGGTCTGCACAGCTTCCAAAGTCCTGCTCAGAGAGGTAGCTGATGAGGGACTGCCCTTCCGAAGGTTTTCTGAACATCCCTTCTCCTGAGGTCAGGTACTGTCCAGAATCTAGAAAAAACAAGAGATAAACATATGGGGGAGGGACATGCTGTTATGCCCATGCTATGAGCCATGCCAGTGCTTCATGAACATCCCAGCTGTGGCTGATGGAGAAACCTGACCAGGAGCAAGACCCCTGCCGAGAGCATCTGTACTCACCATACTCCATGTAGAGGGAGCTGGGTGTGCTGAGTTCACTGCTCTGTGTGGAAGCAGAGACAGGCCCTCTCCCTCCACTTGGATCTCCATGGGACTCTGGAAGGGAAGATGATACCAGGGACACATCAGTATCTTGGAGGTGCTCAGACATTGAGCAAGGTGAAATGAAAGGGGCTTGGCATCACAAGGGCAGACACAAATGGATGAGAAGCTAGGAGGGACATCTTCCTTGTCCATGCCATGGCTGAGGGCAAGCCTAGGAGGGGACAAAATTAGAAGGGCGTTTCAGGCAGAGGAAGAGAAAGGGAAAGGAGAGAAGCTCATAAGAGCCACAGACCAGTCAAGTCCCAAACCTTCCTCTCTTTACCCCTTAGCAGAGCTGGGGGAAACAACATGCTCCAGTAAGCCCCTCCGCCAGTCCCTCACTCCTTCTGGAGCAACTCTGAGGAAAAGTTATTCCCAGGGCAGGGTCAGGAAACAAGGAGAAACCTGATCACCCAAGGGATCTGAGGGCTCCAAGCCTCAACAACAGCAGAAGGAGGCACCTGAAGGACATGGTGTTGCTCTAACTAGAAGCCAGGGTTTCCAGTAAACAGTCCTGGAGCCTGGGCTGCAGTGTTCAAGGTGACCTACACAGGCTGTGGGCAGGGCTCTGCCCTCCACACACACCATGGCACAAGTCCTTGCCAGCCTGAGCCAGCGGGGACTGCCAGGAGCTGGTCTGACCTGAGACCAACAAGTGGTGTTCTATGGAGAGTCATGGCCTCAGGGAGCACCCAGACAGAGCAGCTGAAGGAGACTGAAAACAAACACCCAGTCTGAGGCAGGGACTGAATGACATTCTGAGCACAATAAAAGGGCAGCCCCACTCTCTCCACCTCCTACTCCACTTCCAGCTTGGGTGGTACAGCCCCTTGCCCAGATGATGAAGTCCTGTCCAGCAGGACAGGGCTTTGGACTGATCCATCTGCCCTGGTTTTGGGACAAGCAGAGCCAACTGCCACCTCGGGGTTGGACTCCTGAGTACACTGCTGGCTGTGGCAACCAGGGTCAGCTGACCTGGCTGGAGGGAGCATACTTGGGTCACAGGACCCAAACTGACCAATCAGGAGCTCCATCCCACCCACCACGCTCAATATAAAAGCTGAGAGAGCAGAAGGTGGGCTCCTCTCCTTCAGGTCCTTTCCAATGGTTCCTCTTCAAGGGCTTGATTGGCTCAGTGGCTGAGGAAGACCTCATCAGCTCATCTGCCTTTGATCCCTGCCACTGTGCTCCAGTTCCCATCTGTCACTGAGTCTAGTTGAACTTCCCCAGTGCCTGCAGTGCCACCCCACTGATGCAGTTTTGTATATATTTATATATTGTATATTGTATCTATTCCATTACTTCCTTTTTTATTGAATTAATATTTCATTGAAGCAGTTACGTTTTTTCTAAGCTCATAACTCAGTCATTCTTCTTTCTCTTCTAGGAGCAAGATGTTGAGGAGAGCATCTGTCATCTTGTTGGCATTGGCCAACTTGGACCAAACCATAATGCCACTTTGACTCTGGATGACAAAGAAGACCCATCAGGGCAAGAGGGCTCTCATGGACCATTGGTATAGCCTGGCAGGATATCCTGGAGCAACCCCAGCTCTGCGTAAAACCACCAAGGAAATCACCTTATGATCATCAGCCTGGGGGATGCCACATACAACAGAGCCTACTGCTGAAGGGTAAAGCAAGGGAGTCCTCAGCATCCTCTGTTGAAGCAGAAAAAAGGGCTGAACACCCATTACCTCCAAGGAAGGAGCCTTCACAGCCACAGAACTCTTAGCACCCAGATGTGAGCTCAGCAAACCCAGTGCCATTGTTCAACAGATGCAAAAGAAAAAAACTCAATTTTAAGCTGCTGGCTCTTTCTGCATGCAAAGCAAAGAGATGGCAGTACCCCAGCACCTCTGCTTGGGGGGAAACCTGCCCCAAGTCCAGAAGGGCACCCAGGAGTCCTGGCTGTAGGCACAAGCTGGCTGGGATGTTTCTGAACTCAGACAATATACATCCCCATCCCATGGATCTATGAAATGAAAGGAAAAATAAGATGTTCCAGCTCATGCCTGCTTAGCTGCCAGTGCTTATTCACTGTGTGAGAGATGAAACCTCTCCTGGTTCCTGAGGCAGTGGAGTGGAGTGAAGGGCAGGGTAGGAAATGATGCTCAGGGGACTTTGGTGGCCAGCACTCCCTTAAGCCATGCAGGGAAGCTGGGCACCCATCTAGGTCTGGTCCATTGGTCCCAAAAACCAAGCTGAGATCTTCAGTCAGGTCACATGCATAAACCTGGCCATGCTTCAGAGCACTAGCTGATACATGGGGAAGATAATTTTTCTGTTCTTTTAAATGGACACTAATGGATTGATGGAAATCCTGAATTCGATGTAATGATCGCTAATGAAGGGCTTTTATACTGGCTCCCAAACCTGCCACTGGATCTTCTATTATAATGGTGATATCCCTCAGGCCTCCTGGGCAGACAGAGGAGGAAGAGGGCAGCGTTAAGAGAGAGAAAACAAAGACAGACTGGTTACTACATAGCAACGACCTCCATCTGTATCATGAAGGCAGTACCAGCTGTCCAAACTCACACAAACAGACTGTCCCTGCACATCCCACTTTGCACCCACCTCATGCATTCATCCACAGAATACAGAAGCACCCAGAAGAATGGATGAGCCCCAGCCCAGTGCCCTGCCATGACCCCATGGCCCAATCAGGCAAGGCCAATGGGGAAGCAGGACAGCTAATCCCACAGTTTTCTAGGTTTTTGGTAAAAGCTGACAATACCAAAAACAGACTGTCCCAGAGCATTCTGGGAGGCGAGTTTCCCTTCAGTCCAGCATGGAGCAGGAAAGCTAAGAGTGAAGTCCAAATTTCCCTAACTGCTCACCCGCTTCCCCCCTCAACAACTTGATCCTTAGGGGGACAGCATCAGCCTCTGGGTACCAGGGACTCCCACATCCCAAAGCCATCAAAAGGAAATTCATGCCATTACCGTGCAACTTGCCCGAAGTCACATTGGTGTCAGAGTGCGAGCGCATGTGGCTCTTCTTGAGGATGCCCTGTGGAGCTGCTGACTGTCCTTCTGAGAAGCTGGACCGGCGCAACAGGCTCAGGCCTCTGTTGCCACCTCCACTTGCTCCCTGCTCCCCCGCAGATGAGACCGAGTCTAGCTTCTGGGAGCTGCTGGAGGAGAAGAGTTTGGAGCTGCTGCTCTTGGTGCTACTGGTGCTGGTGCTGCTGCATGTCCGGCCTCGGCGTCCCAAGTTCCCAATGGCCAGGTACTCGGGCCCATCATTAGCATCACTCTGTGGATCATCCTGACTCCCCATCCAAGTGTCCTCACTCTGGCTGGTAGTGCTGGAGCTCATCTCACTGGCTGGAGAGAAGGGATCTTTGGATGAGGGGAGGTGGAAGCAGGTGGCAGAGCTGGGCTGCTCCAGAGGGGACCTGCCATTGCTGAAGGAGGAGGGCCGTGTGGATGGGCAGTGCTCCTGGGTCTGGCTAGGTCTGGAACTGATGTAGGAACTTGCTGGTCTCCTGTCTAGACAGAGGTAAGAGCACAAGGTCACATACTCTGGCACAAGCAGACCATCCTACAGCAATAAGCATGTAGCTTCACACCAACATAACCATCCACAATGGGCAAAGATCTACTCACACCCATCCAGCACAATGACTCAAAGACCAGAAAAATGGCAGTCTATTCTAAACTTCCCAGTCCACCCTATTACCTGAGAGGCTGGAGGAAGACCCAAAGCATCGCTGTTGTGTGCATCCTGCAGTGGGGATGTACGAGGACGCAGAGAGGGCTGTCAGGCTCTGACTCTTG
Source organism: Turnix velox (assembly GCA_013400935.1). Classification (NCBI taxonomy): domain Eukaryota; kingdom Metazoa; phylum Chordata; class Aves; order Charadriiformes; family Turnicidae; genus Turnix; species Turnix velox. Next base: position 33,727 of record VZTY01024476.1, read on the forward strand.
GTCACCAGAGGCTGACCATCATTCTTCCTGGTAAGCTGAAGAGAGGAGGCACCATTATAAATCAGCACTTATGGCACTACATATCAAAGGAACAGCAATGGAAAGGAATCGATGTGCATTGCCTGGTCACCAGCCAGCAAAGGATGGGCCAGCCCTGGGGGCAGGAGAATGAGGAGGGAAAATTGCCATGGTGAAGAAGGGAAGGGACTTTTTGTTTGCAGCTACATGGCAGGCTCATGCTGGGAAATTACCAGGCTCTCGGTGTAATGATCCAGGCAGCCCAGTGCTCCAGGCAGACGGCTCTTCTGTCCTTCAGAATCACGGTCACACATTTCTCTTGTCCCAGCAGAAGGATCTGATGTGCACAGGGCTGTCAGTGATGTTCCAGCCAGCTGAAAGAACACAGCCCCCATTTAAGGAAGCAACGCACAAAGAAAGCAGCTGCTGTTCCCTCCTCTGAGGAGGGGGCAGCTGGCATCACCAACAAGAGTGAGCACCCAGGTGTCCTGGGGTGCTGCCCATCCCCTCTGAGGGTGGGTGGTCCTCATGACCAAGCAGCTCTGTCCCTAAAGCCTGGGACTGTTAGAGAGGACTTCAGAGGGGTCTTTTACAGGGAACTGGTCCTTAGATCATCATATTCAAATCCTTGATGCCAACCAGAGGTGAAGTGCCCTACTACAAGCTCCACACACCCTGACATCTGCCAGGCTCATGCAAGTAGCAGTTAAACACTCTCCTCTCCTTTTGGAATTCCTTTTGCTACTTCTAAGTCCAGCCTCTCGTCCAAGTGCTCTGTGTGCCCAGAATGAGACCCTGCACAAGCAGATGCAACCAGTCAGTGCCTTTTCCAGATGGAAAAGCCAGGACCTCAACTCACCATGGAGGTATCAATCTGAGCCAGAAGCCTGGGGTTGTTCTGTTCTACAGCCTCCAGGCACTGCAGCATGGCTGTGACATGGGCATCACTGAGCAGGAAGGCAGTGTCTGGGGAGAGAAAGTGGATGCTCAGGAAAGTCTCTCTGATTGGTGTGGTTTGACAGTGCTGATTGCTCTCAGGCAAACCACCTTGCTGACATCCCTCCTCACTCCTACATGGCTTCAAAATGCCACTAGCAAGCTATTTTCCTATTAAGAAGGAAAAAGCCCATTTCTGCTTACCTGCATAGAACTTCCTGATGTACTGTCGGTTCCCCAGCAGTGGTTTCAGCTGTGCTGACAGGCAGTGGCACTGGAGGCTGTGCTGCAGCCACAGCTGGGCAATGGCCTGGTCCCCCAAGCTTTCTGGGTTGCGCTGGCCACTCTCCTGCAGGCTGATGAACTGGAAAGTGACACCAGGCACAAGTTAAAGGCACACACAGGGGTCGTTCCATGTGGCTTTGGTTTCCACCCCAGTAACAGCAGCTTTCCAGTGCTGGTCACTGTCGGCAGGAAGGACACATTCCTGCAGCTCCCCAGCCACCAGAGAGGCAAAAGCACTGGGGAGCAACAATGCTTCAAAGGTCAGCTAGTGACCAAAGTCCTCTGACAGCCACCAGCACTATGAACTTCTCCTGAATGCTTTCCCACCCATATGCCTCGCCCTGGACCTGAAAGGACCCCACACACCCAAATTCAACCCAGCCCCAGTGGCAATGGTCATGTCCTTGATGACACATTAATCAGCAAAGCTAAACACCTGCACTGATGCAACTTGAAGAGCTGGAATGGAGTCACCTCACATCCCCTCAGCAGCAGACTGGACAGAGGGGTCATCAGTGGTCAGCCCCTTATGTCCATGGTGGGGGCCACGGATGTTGGCATGAGATACCTGAAAGCATCCCAGTGTGCCAGTGGTCAGCACAAGCCAGGAACAGGAGAACCAAATGCATGATTAAGGCACAATCCAGCAATGGGACTTCTAGAGGTTTGCAGGGAGGCGTGAATCACCCCTGTACACACACAAGTGCTGTTTGTGCTGGTTTCCTTGGAAATGCCTGCTGCAGCTGGCCAAGCTGAGCTGGAGACAGGCCTAGGAGAAACAAGCAGCCGATTGTCTGGGCCATGTTGAGTAGCTGGAACGTGGCTTGTGCACAAACACGGGGCTGCTTCAGGCTCTACAAGCCATGAAACTGCTTTGCCCATGACAGGCCAGCAGCCAAGGTGCTGCTATCCCCCCAGTGGGGCCCACAGCCCAATTGTCCTCTCCCCTCTGGGCACACAGGGCTACTCCACTGGAACCCACCTTCTCCAGATGATGAGCAGAGCCAGGACTCAGCCAGCGAATGTCCTTCACGAACTGCCAGTAATCCTTCTGTCTGCAGCACACCTGCCCACAACAGGAGCAGTTAGACACCACCACTCAAATCCCAGTTAAACAACAGCCCCCATTAGCCCCTTGAGCTACCAGGAGTCTTAGGGAATGGACTGTGGGTGTCAGCTGCAATGCACAGCAAAGTATGTTCAGGGGCTCAGCTCTGCCCAAGACCTTCCAATCGCTCTGAGCAGCATCACTTGTCCATCCCTGGTCCTTTGAAGGTCTTCCAAACTCAAGGTTGACAAAGTTTCCAGGTTACTATTCCCCTTCCAGCTGCACCAAAGACAACAGCGGGGCTGAGCACCCCAGGTAAGACATTTGGCACTGCATTTCTATCAGCTTTTTGCCAGAGATTTATTCAGACAATGACTTATTTTGGTCATAATTATTTTTCCCATTAAAGAGGAACTGCAACAGAGTTGCTGTTTTCCTCACCACCTTATTGTGTGTAAGCACAGTCCCAAAATGTCTCTGCCAAAAAGCTGATTTTTTTTCTTCTATCTTTATTTCCTCTTTCACAAGTGTCAGAGGAATGGGTTCTCTCTTGTGGTTTATTTGGTTGGGGAGGGGGCAGGTGTTGCTTTGGTTTTTCAAAGCTAGAGAACTAACATTGCAAGTTCAGCCCTCTAGATTGAAGTCTTCTGGACAAAAAAAAGAAAAAAAAATCATTCAAATGTTTTAAAGCCTCTTGCCCTTCTTCCTGCAATGTGTACATATGGATTTTTAACCTTTTTTTCATTTATTTATTCCCACATGTAGGAAAAAACCGTTGCCAAGAAAATGATATGTAAAAGGAAATGTCTCACCGAGCCACTAAAAACTACCAATAGGAAGCTCTATTATTACAGGCCTTCCTTTGCAGCTCTTGTACCTTGATTGGTGTTAAAATGTGACAAAACAGGGGACACATTTCTAAGTAAAAGAGCTACCTTTGATTATAGTAAAAGCACCAAGGAAGGCAATGCAATGCACTGTTCTGCTTTGCAGGTCAGGCACGAAGTGTTACCCATCAACAGACAAGTATAAATTATTTAGATCTCACTTCCTGAAGCCTATTTATAGCATGTCTCTCATAAGAGAGTACTGCACTCCTCTCGTGCAAAAGGCAGCTTCTCTCTTTCCAGATATGCCAGAGAATCTCCCTGGTTGATGCCACTGGGGACTAACAGGAACAAGAGCTGCACTGTCGCAAGTCCTGGCTGCAAATTTAAGTCTGGTTAGCAAAAGTACCCTGCTGGGATGACCTGTCAGTCTGTGCTTTCTTGGAAGATTTATTAGCTTGTGTACAGCATTGCATAGGTGCCATTTTCCTACTCCTGGAACAACCTGGCCCTCAGAAGCTACTCAGGGCTCCTCTGCATGGCTGGTTTCCCCACATCCCTCTCTGGGTGGCAGAGGCACTGATGGCAAGCCTGCCCTCTGGCATGCCTTGCAGGCTTGCTTCAACTTCCCACTGTAAATTAATTGTGCTGGTAATTGTGAGCTGAAGGGGAGACCTTCAGGCCTCTGAACACAAGTGGGAGCAGCCACGGAAGGGTGAAAGTCTGGGTGAGGCACAAGGAAAGCCTAGAAAGAGAGATCCCATTCACACTGAGCGTGGATTTGGCTGCCAGCCCTTGTGACTAACACAGCTAACCAGAAACACCAAAGATGTGAGGTTTCTCTTGCCAGGCCTCACTGGGGAGTTTTCCAAGTGCAGATGATACAGGGCTGACTCATTGCAAATGCAACTTTATCACTTGGCTACAGCAGGAAGAAAGGAGAGAAGGGTTGGCCAGGGCCACAGGTACCTGGAAAAACCATGCTGAAGGTGGATAAGAAAGAAAAAAACACATACCAAGTCCCTCTGTCAACCACAGTGCTTGCCAGGAAAGCTCAGTCCCTGCTTCAGCCATTTCCCTTACTGCTACTCTTGTGGTACCCACTCTGCTACCAGAGCAAGCCACAGCAGACAGGGCTGCCCCACATGTCCCTGACAGGCACCAAAGCTGTGACATACTAACAGCAGTGCTGCCAGGACAGAGCCCCACCTTGTCATGGATGAGCCCGTGGTAGAGGATGCTGTGCATGTCTCTACAGAGCCGTTCCAAGCCGCCATACTTGGACCAGACATTCGGGTTGCTGGTGGACACCAAACCTTCCACTGTGGTCTTCAGGTTGCCTAGAAGCTTCCAGTGCTCCTTTCTGGAGAGAAACACAGCGACCTGCATCAGGAATAACAGGAGCCAGGGTATTGCATTCTCTCCAAGGAAACTGTGGTCAGGTTGAAACCTTTGGTGGCCCAAAAGCTAGCATAGGTTAGCTAAAGGATTTCACACATCTCTCTGGTTTACCATCCATGGTCTGTGGACAAGAGGCCAGATCATAATGATTCTTGTGATGGCTGGTAGCTACCACTAACATGGTCTTAAAAGACAGCCAGAACAAAGACTGATGGCTCCTGCAATACACTACTCACTTAGTAAGTGACAGTAAAGCAGGACATCTTTCCAGCCAGCCTCTTCCTTGCTTCACCCACATGCTCTATCAAGGGACTGTTCAGAGCAGCACCCCATCAGGAGCTGTAAGGCAACAGCATGATGTCCATCACACCTAGCAGACACCGGCCATGCTGCATCCAGGGATCCTCAGAGAGGCGTTGCTGGCTGGTCAATGGTCAAAGAGCATCTGCAGCCATTGAGATTAAAACCTCGCCAGCTCCTCATGAAGGTATTTTAATACTCAGTTAGGAAATGCAAGTGAAAGCTCAGCCACCCCACTGATTTTTCCAAGTCAGCATGTCAGGGAACTCCCTCCCATGTTATTTCCTGCTATGAGAAGTAGGCGATGTACACAAGGACACAGGACATGCAGAGCTCTGCCTTTCCAAAGGAACCATCTCACTAAAAGAGTCATGCATCTGCCCAGAGGTAGAAAACCAGCACCCAGCAAACTGAAGGCACAGCTTCCTCCTAGCACAGGGAAACTAAAGCTAAGCAACCTCAAAGTGGTAAAATGCTGAATTTGAAAGCATAAAGGGTATAAGGAGCATAAAGCACCTTTGCAGAGGTGATGCAGAAGCTACCAAAGATTAATTAAATCATTGTAAGACAATGAGGATCACATGGGACCTGATGGCACAAAGCAGTTCACAAGTCAGATGCACAAGACCCTGATGATATCCAAAACTCAGCTGTTTCTGGGCTGGAACACAGAACGTGCTGATAAGCAGTGACACAAAGCTGGAGAAATGAAGACACATAGAGCTGGATGCAGGTGGCAGGGAAATGGAGAGTACAGCTAACCACATTTCAGCTTTAATCAGACTCATAGGTTAATCCTGAATCAGCAGGAGGGTTTGTTCCTGTCCTATTGATAGAGGTTGCCATGAGGGGTGGAGAATGCCTGAAGCTCCAGCCGCCCTGAAGTTCCCCATTTCACCAGGTGTTTGGAGCAATACTAAGAAAATCTGAATAAAGAAAATTATCCTTTGCTCGTGCTAAAGAAAGCCTGATGTGACCAACTCGTATCACATCATGAAAACATCCTGACTTAAAGGAAGGGCAAAGTGAGCAACACACCCCAGCGAGGTCACAGTGCACAAGCAGAGCTTCTCCTACAAGGAGCTTCTGTTCTGGGTTAGCAGAGCCCCAGACAGAAGGATACAAAGATGTTTGCAGGGGCCATCGCTGGTGGAGCACAGGCAAGACCTCAGCCCATTCCTTCTCCTTCCGTAAAAACAAGATCTGATCCAATCTCAAATTTTAACCCCCAGCTCTCCAAACTCAGCACTGAGCCTCCTTGTTTTACTACCACAGCCTCTTCTATCCTCAGGGACTGTAAGATCAACCCACTGCCAGGAACTGCCCCAAATATAACTGAACCTTCTGTACTGGAGTGATAAAAGACAGAATCCAGCCTTGGAGTGAGAAATGACTCAATGCCACTGCTGCTGACAACTACAGGGAAATGCTGCTGCTTGCCCAAGGCTTTCTCAGCCCCCCTCCACACCAGCTAGAACTACTCTGGGTCCAAGTCAGCAAAGGTGACTCACAGCAGAACTGAGGAGCAATGCTGCTGACTCAGGTGACCTTCTTCATTTAAAATAAAGCCAATCCTTAGTTATTTTCCAAAACAGAAGTGCAGGAAGCTAGTATTTAAAAAAAAATTTAAAAAGGAAAAAATTAAGCTCATCTTCTTTGCAAACAACATCTGCTGTGTGTCTGCCCGTGCTCTGCAGGAGGGATGTAGCAATGGCTGCTCCAGCCCTGTCCTCTACTTGGAGGAGGCCCTTGATCCTTCTCAGCTCATGGTGGAGGTCAGGCTGAGGATGCCAAGGTCACAGAGGTACTTCAGCCAGATCTGCGAGGACATTCCTGTGCCGGTTGTCAGTTCCTCCTGCAAATTCCAATGGCTGCTGTGCACACAACCCACTCCTACCTCACCATCCCTGGTTCTCCCAGACAACCAGCAGCCCCTGTCCCTGGGCTACCCAGCTCCTCCAACAGGCTCAACGCAGATGAGAGAAGGGATTAATGGAAAGGCAGGCTTTGTGCTGCTCATCTGCAGCGGTAGGGAGTGGCTGAGGAGGCAGTGAAAACCACGAGGGCTCTGCCAATCCAGTGGGTCAACCGTGCAGCACCCAGGCAGGAAGAGCTGAGCAGAAGGGCTGGGAAGCCCAACCACGGGGTGGCTTGTACCAGTACCAGAAGCTGTCACCAGTACAAAAGGGCAGGCACAGCCACAAAAGGCTCCCCTAACAAACATAACCTAGAGCTGCTGCTGGATACAGTGCTCCTGCTTTGCGCAGGTAAGGGATGAGAGAAGAGAATAGGGATTAAAGGTGCTTTTTTTAGCCTTCTCATAGCATGGCACGTAGTTTCACCTGCTTATCCTGGCAAAACCTCCCTTGAGCAGATGATCACAGCCTGTGGGCCAGGATACTAACCTGCCCAAAACCTACCTGCAACAAGCAAAGCATCCCGCTTTCCTTCATCCCACTTCTTCTGCATCCCATCTCCTGGGACCAGCTCCTCACCTTCCCCAGCACAGGTTCCCCGCTCCTTTGGTCCTGCTGTCCCCAAGAGCCTTGAAGAGGACAAAGCTGGCAAGTCTTTCCCACCTGGCTCCTGCTAGCACTGCTGTGTCCTCCAGACTGCCCATCCACGGGGTGGTCATGAGGGATGGAGAGCCAAGCTTTCTGTCCAGCAGGAGAGGACCAACTCCCCCACCATGCCTTGATGGCAATACACCACCTGCTCTCCAACACATTCCAGAACCACTCCCAGGAGGAGAGACAGCAACACCCAGCACAAGACCCTTGTTTTCTTCTCCTGTGCCTCCAGGAGAGCAGACTCCAGCAAGATCACTTTTCCTTCTGCATATTCCCATGACCCACGGGAAGAAGGATCCAGCAATCTCCATCCTATCACTACCAGTCACAGCCTTTAGTGACATGCCACCTCCCCAAGAATTAAAATGCCAAATCATGAGAATAAAGGACAGGGAAGCTGTGCAGGACCCAACAGTGCCCCACTGGAGGCCAGGAGGGCAAGCAAGACCCCCCCACCCCTGCTGCCACCCCCACCCCATACCCGGCGGGGCATCACATCTTGGTCACACCAAGGGGACTGCAGGACCTTTACTCTGCCCCTTTACTCTGCTTTCATGAGACCCCCCTGGAGTACTGCATTCAGGTCTCGAGCCCTCAGCACACAAAGTACATGGACCTGTTGGAGCAGGTCCAGAGGAGGCCACAAGGGTGATCAGGGGGCTGGAGGACCACTCATATGAGGACAGGCTTGGACAGTTGGGGCTGTTGGGCTTGGAGAAGAGAAGGCTGTGTGGAGACCTCACAGCAACCTACCAGTGCCTGAAGGGGGGGCCTACAGGAAAGCTGGAGAGGGACTGTTTTTAAGGCCATCGAGTGACAGGACAAGGGGCAATGGTTTTAAACTACAGCAGGGCAGGTTTAAAACAGAGATTTGAAAGAAGTTCTTGGATATAAGAGTGGTGAGACACTAACCCAGGCTGCCCAGAGAGGTGATGGAGGCCCCATCCTTGAAGACATCCAGGGCTCGGCTTGCTGAGGCTCTGGATGTCCCTGCTCACTGCAGGGGGCTGGACTACATGGCTTTGGAAGGTCCCTTCCAACTCTTACGATTTTAACAATGCTATGACCCGCACTTGCCAAGGCAGGAAAAGGCACAGAGATGGTTCTGGAAAGAACAAGCAGTGGATGCCGATGATTCCTGTCACTTTTTGGAGCCTGCTGAGTCTATGGAAGCCACAGAGGGCAACCAGGCGGGAGCAGAAGACGGCCCGGGCTCTGCTTTTGGAAGCACCAGTGGCCAACACAGGCAGAGGGCAGGGGGCAGTACCGCTGCCTCCTCCTCGCGGGTGACCTGACCCCCACGCACTGCCACCAGGTTCACCTCCCCCTTCGCATCTCTACCCGAATGCTGGGTGTGCACGCACGCTCCCACGCACGCCCGCGCAGGACACGAGCTCCTCAGAGGCAGTCCGGGGACCACCACATCACCCTCCTGCACATCCACCAACGCTGATGCCAGCCGTGTTCTTACACGCGCATCTCGTCTCTCAGATAACTTGCACAAATCGTCCCACGCGCGCTTACAC
>VZTY01024490.1:4380-15364 GCA_013400935.1 Turnix velox
CCACGAAGATGATGAGAGGGCTGGAGCAACTGCCCTATGAAGACAGGCTGAAGGAGTTGGGGTTGTTCAACCTGGAGAAGAGAAGGCTCAGGGGAGCTTCTCAGTACCTGAAGGGGGCTACAGAAAGGCTGGGGTAGGACTTTTTAATCGGGTCCAGGATGGTAGGACTAGGAAGAATGGATGCAAATCAGAAGAGGGGAGATTTAGGATGGAGAGAAGAAACAAGTTCTTTGTTGTGAGGGTGGTGAGACACTGGAAGAGGTTTCCCAGAGAGGTTGTGGATGCTCCCTCTCTCCCTGGAGGTGTTTAAGGCCAGGTTGGATGAGGCATTGAGCAACCTGGTCTAGTTGCAGGTGTCCCTGCCCATGGCAGAGGGGTTTGTAACTAGATGATCTTTTAGGGTCCCTTCCAACCCAGACCATTCTATGATTCTATAACACAACACAACAAGTTGCTGAGCAACTTCAGAGCTCACGTAGCTACATCTTCATAATTAAAGGTATGAAAATCACCATCTTCAGAATAAATAGGAAGGCAGCAATTTCACAAAGCCTGGACAGGAAATTGAACCCCTTAGTGTCAGTGGGATGGCCTCCATTCAGCAGGATAAAAATATTGCAAAACTTAATATTGCCATAATTGGATTGCCAAAGCCACTGCTGCTTCCCCAAGTATTAAATTTTCTGATGAGTAACCTGGTTTATATATAAAAAGTAATAAAAATGAGAGGCTGAAGACAATAAGGGTACGGAAGTACAAGTACTCTCTGTCCTGTGTGCTCTGACACATCTTGGCAACTAAATGTGACCTTCAAAAAGGCAGTGTTTCTGTTTTTAAATATAATACAGTTCACAGCCTAGTCCTAAAATCTCCTGCATCAACCTGTGACTGGACCCTAAACCAGCTCTGCTGTTAAAAAACAACATAAAGAAATGCTTTTGGAAGCCACTGGTTTGGACCAAGCTGTGCCTGAACTCCAGATGGATGGAAGAGGAGGCAGGGATATTGGTAAAACAGCAGCCAAAAGAATTATTTCAAAAAATTTTAACAGGAAATGTTTTGAGCCATCAAAGGACTTAAAATTTAAGATGCCTGTGAATTTTCCTGCATATTAGACAAATTTGCTGCGTAGAGAGCTGACAGCAGAGACATCTTGCTACGCTGTGTTATGGAATAATAAAATTGTTTGGGTTGGAAGGGGCCTTCAAGATCATCTAGTTGCAATCCCCTACATCTACATTTAAATACTCAAAACAGAACTTCAAATTTTACAGACTGGCTTTCTTTGACATCAAATAGGGCTTTTTTTCCTCCCTTCTGAACTGTTTTGCAACGTAAGTTTCAGAATGAACCACCTTACACTTCCATATATACTTCAAAAAACATTAGAATTGGCCTCAAAGGTGGTTTCAGTGCTAAGAACACACGAAATCATAGAATGATTTGTGTTGGAAGGGACATCACAGATCATCTAGTTCCAAGCCCCCTGGTATGGACAGGGACACCTTCAACTACACCAGGTTGCTCAGTGCCTCATCCAGCCTGGCTTTAAACACCTCCAGAGAGGGGGCATCCACAACCTCTCTGGGTATCCTGTTTTAGTATCTCACCACCTTCACCATAAGGAATTTCTTTCTTACATCTAGCCTGAATCTCCCCTCTTCCAATTTGCATCCATTACTCCTAGAAGTATCACATATCCCATTAAAAAGTTCTATCCCTGCCTTTCTGTAGGCCCCCTTAATTTCTGTCTTAAGGGGTTTTTCTTGTCATGGCAACTGCAGTGTTGCTAGTACACAAGAGATTCACCTTTATGGCAGTGTGCTCTCCCCTTGTCTTCCCCTTTCCCTTGGCTCCTGATCAAGCCAAAGCCATCAGTGGGAGCTGTGATTACCTGCTCCCGGACCTTGGAGGATAGCTGTCAACAGCCAAAACACTGTGTGGAATGGAGACCTAGATATTTTGTTCCCATGAGAATATGGCTACTCCATAAAAAGTAGAGAGCCCAAGAGTCAGTGTCTCCCCATGAGTAGAGACATTTGCTCAAGGTTCTACAATTCTGCTCCTTGAGGCAGAGAGATTCCTTGCTGCAACAGATCCTCAGTGATTAATAACATGCTACATTTTGAAATCTTAGCTAAGTGATATAAGGATTGAATGCATATATATAATCCTTTAAGCATAAACTGCTGAACAAGTCTGAGAATAGGACTAGATCCAGCACCTCTCTAAGGAGTTTNTCACAAAGACTCCTCTCTAAGGAGTTTAGAAAGCAAGTGGGTCCTTTCTGCACCTTGGCACTCAATGGGAAGGTCTCCCTGACAGCCTGTTTGATCCTAATTAAAAACAAATTATATGGAGCTACAACACCCCACCAATAATCAAAGATAACATTTTTTGCCCCATCCCTCAAAATACTGAAGGCCAGGCTTGCTGAGGCTTTGAGCAACCTGATCTAGTTCAAGATGTTCCTGTTCACTGCAGGGAGTTGGACTACATGGCCTTTGAAGAAAGGACCTTCCAGCCCAAATTGTTCTAGGATTCTATATGAAACAAGGACTTTTTGGAAGTTTTTGTTGGTTTTTTTGGTTTTTTTTTAAGTAAAAGTCTATATTTGTTCGGCTGGTGGCTTCTCATCAGGAAAATACACCATCCTGTGAAATGACAGACAGGATGAATATTATCTTGGACACCAACTAGACAGAGTTTTTAGGTACTAAATAATGGTACTGCAACACAACACAACCCACCACCCACGACCCAAAGATGCTGGGAACTCCTGAAGTACAGGCTGAATGATTACTGTAATTGTTTCAGGATTTAAACCTGTAGACATTCAGTGTTTGTGATTCATTTCTTCCCTAATTTATAAGCATTTACAAAATAACAGAATGGTCTGGGATGGAAGAGACCTCAAAGACCTCCCATACCCCAGGCAGGGGCATCTCCCAACAGCCCAGGTTGCTCCAAGCTGCATTCTATGCTTTGAAGTACAGCACTACCTACAGGAAAAAAAAAATAAAAAACCCCACCCCACACATTTTCCACTCTGCAACTTTATCCAGAAGTGGGAAAACAAAAAATTACAATTTTTCAGAACTGGAAAGAAGCTCCTGAAAGACAGGATTTTTCTAGAAGAGAAATTCATTAGGGATGGGGAAGTAAGGTATCCTCTTATCTGACAAGATGTGTCAGCACATTTTGAACAAGAAAAAAAGATTACCAGTTTCATAGCAGAGAACAACACACAGCAAGTTAAGGAAACCACTCCTGATTCCTCTTGAAGGCACTGCTGAGCATCACCAGGAGTCATCCCAGTAACACCCAGTGAGCCTTGACAAGGTGGAGACACCTCTTTGGAAGGTGTTCAGGTCCACATGGCAACAGACCAACCAACTTTGGGCCATAAATTTTAATAATAACCTAGTAATCTACATGTAATCACAGAATGCATTCAGTTGGAAATTAAAAGACCAACTAGTCCAACCCCCTGCAGTGAGCAGGGACATCCTGCTCTAGATTAGGTTGCTCAGAGCCTCAGCAAGCCTGGTCTTGGTTGTCTCCAGGGATGGATGAGGCCTCCACCATTCTCTGGGCAACCTCTCCCACTATCTAACCACCCTCACAAGGAAGAACTTCTTCCTCATGTCTCACCTAACCCTGCCCTGCTCTAGTTTCAAACCATTCTCCCTCATCCTGTGGCTCCATGCCCTGCCAAACATCCCCTCACCAGCTTTCCTGGAGCCCCTACAGGCACTGGAAGGTCTTCCTTGGAATCATTCTCTTCTCCAGGCTGAAGAGAACCAGCTCTCTTAGCCTGTCCTCCACCCCCTGATCATCCTAGTGGCCTCCTCTGATCCCTCTACAACAGCTCCATGTCCTCCTTGTGCCAAGGTCTACAGAGCTGGAGGCAGTAACTCCACACGGGGTCTCACCAGAGCAGAGCAGAGAAGCTCAAGCTTGACTGGTTCACTTAGAGCCAAGCAGACATGTGAGCTGTAGGATTGCTTCCCACACTCTCCAAAAAAAATTCCAAGCTTCACAGAAATTCCTGCTTCATTCCATGATCCAGTGGCCATTATTATCCAGTTCAAGGTTGGACTAGATGACCCTTGTGGTCCCTCCCAACCTAGCACTATAGGATTCTCGATTTCTTTATCAAAGCAAGAAATGATTTTTATTTGCTTAATGTAGAATATAGAGCATATTTTAGCTTTCAGCCAAAACACAAATCAAAAGTAATGGCAAAGTTTGTTTCCTGACAGCACAGAGTTCTTTGAAGAAAATGGTTTTATCATATTTTCTTCTGAAGGTAACAAAATAGGAGAGGTTTTACTACAGTAGTGATCATGGTCACTTCATAGTAATCAGTGATCATGGAACATCTCAATGCAGCAATCAAAATTATAATTGTAAATTAATTAATTATAAATTATCACTACAAACTCAACTAGACACAGGAAGTCTCTGTGAGACACCAGGTATCACATAAGCAACACAAGCAAAGAGTAATTAAGGATAATCTCCTTCAGAGTAAGGGGAAGAGCACAAGCACTACAACTACATCACATAATGACCCTCTAATAGGGAGGAGAGAGAAGAAATCATGATTAAATTTAAACATGAAACTCAAATATTGCCCCTCTGATTATACAGGGCACCACTTTTTCTTTACATAAGTTCAGTTCCTCAAACTTTTTACTGTCACACAAGTGCAATGAGGAAACTGGATGCACACACACCCACACAAACACATACGAATTATAACACACATGAAAATTGTCTCTATTTTTCACACTGAAGAGTGAAAAAAAGTGAGTTATCGTATGAAAATGCAATGATTATACACCAAGAAAAATACTGGGGGAGTATTTTGACAATATAAATCGTGTTTTGTCTTGTCAAAATTGCTCTTCCATCATTTCATAACTGATCTCACATTAACTCTTTTATTCCATGGGATTTAATCCCTTTGTATTTATAGAATCATAGAATGGTTTGGGATGGAAAGGACCCTAAAGATCATCTAGTTACAAACCCCCTGATAAGGGCAGGGACACTTCCCACTAGACCAGGGTGTTTTAGTCAGGAAACAGCGAAAGATCATTTTTCTTCCATCCTTTTGTGATTGGGAGCTCACCCTAAGANCCCTTCAGCCAGTCCTCATGAGGGAGGTACTCCAGCCCTCTCAGCATCTTCAAGGCCCTCCTCTGGACCTGCTCCAACAGCTCAAGGTCCTTCTTATGTTGTAATCACAGATCACAATACTAGGAGTTTCTTCATCCCAAGTTAATTTTCTGTAAAAAGCATCTTTTCAGTAGAAGAGGGGGCAAGAATGGTAAATTCAGCAGTCTACTGCTCAAAACAAAAAGGTCAGATTTTTCACTGACTGCACCTTTTTATTTCTAGCTCCAGACTACCAGAAAACCAGATTCTGTAGTCAGCTATTCTGGAATATATTTTTTAAAAAAAATTAAAAATCACTACTTCCAAAAGAAGGAGGGGAGAAATAAGGACAGAAAAAGTAATATGAGTTATTTAAGAGTGGATTAATTCAGCTAGCTGCCTTACTTTAAATTTACAAACAGACTTCAAGCAAAACCATATTTAATACAGGACAGTGAAGGTTTCTTCCTGACAGCAGTCACTGTGAAAGAATATGGTTTTATCTGCTTTTATTTTTAAGTCATTACAATGTAAGAGTTCTCAAAGAGGCAATGACTGCTGTTGAAGTATCTCAGCATGTCGAGAGAAAATACTTCTGCATACAAACAGCAATTATAAACATACCCACACCATGACATTTAAACTTATCAAAAGAACAAAGAAGCAGACAACCACCCCCTTCAAGAGAGAGGGAGAAATAAAAAGGGAGTAACTTTCCTGATATTTTTTTTTCCCTTCTAAGTAAAGCTTTTTTTTTTTCTCTCTGCCACAGAATACCAGACAGAAGAATCAACCCATTCAGTAAATTCACACTGTGGGAATGTAGACTTCCATGGAGTAGTTGGGAGGAAAGATGTCAAAGAATAAAAATCTGCAAATAATTTATTGTACCAACTCAAAAATGTACCACACTAAGGCGACATTAAAAAGTTGCTCATTTTTAAGTCTTTCCACTGAAGGCTCATGCTCACTGCTCCTCAACCAGCAACTCATTAAAAACTCTGGGAAAGGAACAAAGAAGAGCAGTAAATATTTAGCATGTGATTTTCATCAAGTTCTGCATTAGTTAACTCTGGTTTTAGTTTTCCATCAAGGAAAGAACCCCAATGCCATCCCAAAGAATGGGGATGCACTCTTTGCAGCAACTCATAGGAAAGCCAAATAAAAGCTAAACCTCCAAAGGAAACCTCACAGCTCTTAGAATCAGAGAACATGTTGGGTTAGAAAGGACTTTCAAAGGCCACCTAGTCCAAACCCCTGCAGTGAGCAGGGACATCCTGCACCAGATGAGGTTGCTCAGAGCATCATCAAGCCTGGCCTTGAATGACTCCACGGATGGGAGCTCCACCACCTCTTTGGGCAA
This sequence comes from Turnix velox, assembly GCA_013400935.1. NCBI lineage: Eukaryota > Metazoa > Chordata > Aves > Charadriiformes > Turnicidae > Turnix > Turnix velox. The sequence continues at coordinate 10,910 of VZTY01024490.1, forward strand.
CCTATTCCCTACAGTGGCATTATTTGCTCAATACCTACTCTGGCTGTTACTCCTGCTCACATCAGGGCAGTAGCAGGGAGTGAGCAAGGATTCATCACCCCACCTTTTATCCCATCTCTTGGCTTTACCTCAAAAAAACCCCAAAACAATAAAAAATTTAAAAAAAAAAAAAATCAATCCATCCTTGCAATGGGATTTTATGCCTTATGAGGACAGGCTGAAGGAGTTGGGGTTGTTCAGCCTGGTGAAGAGAAGGATCAGGGGGGACCTCAGAGGAGCTTCTCAATACCTGAAGGAGGCTACTGAAAGGATGGGGTAGGACTTTTTAATAGGATATGAGATGGAAGGACTAGGAATAATGGATGTAAATTAGAAGAGGAGAGATTCAGGCTAGATATAAGAAAGGAATTCTTTAAGGTGAGGGTGATGAGACACTGGAACAGGATGCTCAGAGAGGTTATGGATGATCCCTCTCTCCCTGGAGGTGTTTAAGGCCAGGCTGGACAATGCACTGAGCAACCTAAAGTAGTGGGAGGCCTATGGCAGGGGGATTAGAACTAGATGATCTTTGATTTCCCTTCCAACCCAAACTATTCTATGAGTCTATCATTGCTTTGTGAAGCCAAGTTCATCTTCTTGATGAAGCCCACAGAAGACTCAAATAACTGCAGGAAGATGGGCAAGAGCATCTTGCTTCTGTGCTGTGGACAGAGCCAGAGTGATTTCAATGCCAGCAGCACTGCTTTTTGGCAAACTTTATTTTCCCCCTGCAAAATGTTTTATGCTGAAAAAGGGGAGATTTAGTTGACATTGGCAAGATCTGGGGCCCAGGTTCCCCAGAGGTGGTTGCCCCATCCCTGGAGGGGTTCAAGGCCAGGCTGAAAAGGGTTTGGAGCAATCTGGGGGATGGAACTGGATGGTCTCTGAAGTCCCTTCCAACCTGAATCACTCTGTGATTCTATCAATCTGTCACCAAAAGGAAGCAATCTACCCCAGCACCACCACTTCCCACATGTCACTGGTATTTGGTTGTTTGCTTTTCCTACAACTGTCTTCTCCTACTGCCTTCTCTCTTCATGTCTTTCCCCTTCTCTCTCCCTACAGTAGCACCATATGTAGAATAAAAGCAGTATCCAGAGAACATGATCCCCTGCATCCTGGGGATCATATTAATCCTATCTTTGCAAAAACTCAAGGAAGTAGGACAGATCTTTTACTCTAGAATATCAACTACCTTCAAGAAAACAACACACAGCCCTTAACACAGCTCCCAATAACACTTGCCAGCAATCACCTGCTCTAAACATACTGTAAAATGCAACATACAATTGGGAAAAGCAATTTGAAGGGAGAAGAAAACTTCAAATTGTGTCCTGTTTGACAGATGCAAACTGCTTTCTCTAAAAAAAAAAATCTAAAAACTCACATTGTGCTCCTGTCAAAAGTCTGACCCAGAGTGGAGCCGCATTAAAACAAAACAGAGCTAAGTCCATATTTTGCAAGCTTTCAGTCTCATGAAATGAGGGTTGACCTCCACTGCTGGGTTCCTGCAGGCAAGGTTATCTGATTTAGGCAAGAGGCTGAGGGTGCTGAGCAGCCAACACCAACTGGCACCATTCTTTGAGCAGTTTTCTCAGGTAGATTGCATTTTAATGGGGAATTTCTTTTTCCTTCCAATTATCAAGCTGCACAAAAAAAAGATGCTGCTAAAAATACTTCCCTTCTAGCTGCCAGGCAAGAGCACCATCTGCTGTTCAGCTAATTAAACTTTCAACCTGCTTTTTAATCAGGGGTTTGGGTTTTTTTCCATTTGCTTGTTGGTTTGTTTTTTAATTAATTATCCTTTTTGTTTGCTTAGTTTTTAGGTTTGGTTTGTTATTTTTCAAGACAACTGACTCTGTAGTAGATCTGACTCCACAAAATGAGCAAAAAGAAGTTGCAAAGCTCTGAAAAAACTCCTTGACTTTGACTGGGGAAGGAGAAACAGTAGAACTGAAAGAAATTGCTGGGATTTCATAACTATTTTACCCTAAAGAAACAAAACCAAAAGTTTGTTGGGATATTGTCCATCTTGTTAATTCTGGGTGGGATGTAAATAAATCTTGCATTTTCAGGGATCTTACAAAAAGAACTGCTCCCTCAGCCACTGCCAATTAGGTACCATCTTTTACAAGCTTTACACCCACCACAAACTGCATCTTTTTCTACCCTCAGGCTATTCCCTCTGTGCAGAAGCCAAAAATCCTTCCTCCTCCTCAAGTCTTCACAAAAATAACACCTAGTAATTGTCCCCCAGATTATTTTTCAGCATTAACCAATTTCCCTCCTGTCACTCACAGGAAAGGATTAGCCACCAGATCTGCTCCTAATTGTAAAGAAAATAAACCTATTTGCCTTTCTGAAACTACTGCACACAAGAAACACAGAGTTATCAAAACTTAGAAACTGTATCTCACTTTTCTTCAATCACTAATTTATATTAAAATTTAGCGAAATCAGGTTTATCTTAGAGCTGGAATATTTTTTCACCTGAAAAAAAAAATACCTCCCTTTGACAACCATTTGTGTTGACAGGAATTCTGTTTTAATTACAGAAAACTAAAATAAGACTGAAAGATAGCAATAAAATTGGCTCCCAAAAATGTTTCCAATTTATTAAAGATTAGGAGTGTTCCTAATTTTAGCAGTAACACTTGGTGGCCGATTTAAACCTGTTACACAAGTGGTTCACTTCATGAACAATCACAAGGAAATATTACTAATAATAAAGAGAAAAATTAAGACATTGAGCTGACAGAAAAGTACCAGGTAATGCTGTAAACTCTAAAAAAAAGCTTAAGTGCTACCTAAAAGCATGAAATAACATCAGGTTCTTCCTCTACACAGGGCAATGAACTTCACAGTCAACTTGGGTTCATAAAAGTTATAAGGATTTTTGCTCCATTCCTGGAGATGTGTGACAGATACTCACAAAAAATATTAATTCTATTTACATCTACATAATTTTCTAGATTTAATACATTTCAGATATTCTGGAAGTATTTTTTATGGAAACAAGGTGCTGAGCTTCTGTTTCAAATGTAAAAAGAGGGGAGAAAGAAGATATAAAGACTAAGAAAAATCATCAATTAACATACAATGAAGTTATGGAAGACACAATTCACAACATGTGGTGAGGTAACACCATGTTGGGGTCTTCAGCAACTACAAAAACACCTGACAGTTTCTCAATGGAATTATAAAACATTCCAAAACAACAGGTGAAAAAAAAAAAACCTCCACAACAAAACGAAATGAAGAAAAGCTCCCCAAAAACATTACAGACCCTACTCCTGATCCTTCACAGCTATCAGGAGAATAAATAGCAATTGCAGAGACCCACAGGAAGAGAAGAGGTTGCAGAAAGAGCTTCCAAACTNATCTATTCATAATAAAGAGACCAGCTTTCCTCACAAAGCCTACCTACAAGAATGGTGGTGTTTATAGTAGTTGCCGTTATTAGAGATGGGCTGTGTTCCAGCTAAGTTTTTCAAGTATTCATTTTCTGGAAGCTCACTGATGCTGCTGCTGTTTGCTCCCATATTCTTTGCTGTGGCAGGTCTCCTAAATTTTCATTTCTTCAAGAAAAAAAAAAAGAAACATTTTAATTTCTGAAAGTAAATTAAAAGAAGTAAACAAAGATTTAGCTCCCTATCTTGAATATTTACTGAAATGAAGAAGAAAACAGGCACATAGGAATTTAAAATATATTATTTCAACCAACACGTTAAGGAGAGCAACATCTTCATCCAAGGAATCTAGAAGTTGCTCTGCTACATCAGATTTCATTTGATGAAATCTAATTCTAATTAAATGCAATTCTCATTTCTGAGAATTACATTTAAAGAACAGTGTCACAGCTGTGTGACAAGCATCAAGACTGCCACTAGCTGGGGAAAACCACAGGGAACTGACAACTTCAAGAGGGGCATCAAATTGACAAGCTATTAAAAATTACATTTTTCTGACTGAATATGCAGACAGCTACACTAATTACTCCAACTGTCAGCTAATTCCTGCATGCCAGCAATGATTTGCATCTTGAAAGGTGCTACCTTGCACAGCTGTGATCAGTGCTGCACAGACAGGGAACCTGTGTCAGGTGAAGAAAGGTGATGATGACCACAAAGAATCATAGAAATATGTTGGGTTGGAAGGGATCGTCAAAGGCCATCTAGTCCTGTCACCTGAAATTAGCAGGGACATCCTGCACTAGATCAAGTTGGCCATAGCCTCAACAAGCCTGGCCTTGGATGTCTCCAGGTTTGATGGGGCCACCACCACCTCCCTGGGCAACCTCACCCAGCATCACACCACTCTCATGGGGAAGAACTTCTTCCTCATGTCTTACCTACCCCTGCCCAGCTCTAGTTTCAAACCACTGGCCCTGGTCCTATCACCACATCTCCTGGCAAA
>VZTY01024490.1:16099-31784 GCA_013400935.1 Turnix velox
CTGCCTATGGCAGGGGGGTTGGAACTCGATCTTTAAGGTCCCTTCCAACCCAAACTATTCTATGATTCTATGATTCTCTTCTCCAGGCTCAGAGATAATCAACTTATCAACCTCCAGATCTCTTTAAAATAATCTGCTTTTAGAAGAAACACCACCAAAGTTGATAAATGCCCTCATTATCAGCTGTTGTAGTTGACCTGTACAAAGAACAAAATTTCACATCTCCATGCTGCTTATTAGCATTTCTCACTTTAATAAACAATTTTTATAAAAGAAAAAAAAAAACACCACCATGCTATTAATCATGAGCCAGAGATGCTCCAAACATCTGACACTTTTCCAGGACATCAGCTTCAATAATCTCCCATCTTTAAGAAAAAAATAACTGAGACTAATGGCTTTAAAATTTATATCAAAGTAACTAAGAACTCATTTCTGAGCTGGCATGAGGCATCAGAACAGAGACAACTATATCAGAAGATGCAAAGCAACACAGCAGTAACTCTTTCCTGGTCTTGAAGATAGAGGATTTGTTCAAGAGAATCAATACCAGAGTGATTCTGGAGACCTCAACACCTTGGCAGAAGTTACTTTCAGAAAAGAACATTCTAGACACAGTTAGAATTAATAAAGTACAGCATAAAACCATGGAAAACTTACTTTATAAAAACTAAGAGATGCAGGCAAACACTGTAATACTTGCAGCCAGCATAGAGGTAAATAAAGGAAATTAATATATCAGATTTTATGAACTACTGAAAAAAAAAGGGTAACTGCCTATATGAAGAACTCACTGGAGATGGAGAGTGAATGCAAACAAATAATTCAGGAATAAAATGCCAGAACAGGCAGAAAGCAGAATACAGGGTATTATTAAGCAATAAAGAATACTTTGAAAGGTCAGGTCCTCCAAAAATGTGGGAATTTTTAAAAATTACTTTTAACCATTTTCTATGCTTTGCTTAAAGGGGATCCTATAGGCTGGGAAAACATTGATGGAAGCTTTTTCCTTCCCATTCTAATCCTCTGCCCTTTCCAAACACTATCAGATGCTCTAGATGGCAGAATAAGTCAAGATTACACTATATACTGATTACTCTTAAAACAACACCAGAGCTGTAGTTGTGCCAATACACTACCCAGGGAGCTCTAATTTTAAGAGGCAGCTTGGTTTTTTACCATCTGCCTTTATATCCAAACCAAGGGGAGGAAGATACAATAACCTTTTTACATCTTATCTAGCAAAAAGCTCTGAAGTCACCATCAACAGCATTTGCAGGAACCACTTTCCTCATGGGGGCAACCCTATGGGAAGAGAAAATTAAAAAGTGGTCCAGGAGTGAAAAAAAATGGAAGTTTGTGCCAGGGTATTCTGTGGAAAAGCATTAAAGGATTATAAAATGTCATTAGCCTAAGAGGATTTCAAGAACTTTGATTGAATGTTTACTCAGAAATGAATGGATGCAATTTACTTGAATGCAAATTTTAACATTTGAAAGAAAAAAGCCCAAACTGAACATACATTAACTTTGAATTAAAGACTGTTAATACATATATTAGGACAGGCTGAAGGAGTGGGGGTTGTCCAGCCTGGAGAAGGAAAGGCTCAGGGGTGACTTCATAGTAGCTTCACAATAACTGATGTGGGCTACAGAAAGGCTAGAGTAGGGTTTTTTAATAGGGTTGAGGATGACAGGATGCAAATTGGAAGAGGGGANCGATTGTAAAAGATGGAACACAAAGTAGAAGAAAAGCTAGTTTGCACAATATGCAATAATGGATTATCACCTAGGAGAATCAAGGTTCAGCTTGTACAGAATTATAGAATGACTTGGATTGGAAGAGACCTTACAGACCATCCAGTCCCACTCCCTGCCCTTGATGGGGACACCTACCACAAGAACTGGTTGCTTCAAGCCCCATCCAACCTAGACTTGAACCCTTCCAGAGATGGAACAGCCACAGCTTCTCTGAGCAACTTGGGTCAGGGCCTCACCCCCCTCACAGCAAATTATTTCTTCCTAATATCTCACCTAAATCTCCCCTTTTGCAGTTTAAAATTGTTGCCCATCTGCCCCTGCCCAGGCTGAGGGAGTTTCTGGGCTGCCAGAAACATGGTGCTGGTTCATACTGAGCTTCCCATCCACCAACACCTCCATGTTCTTCTGCTCAGAGCTGCTCTCCATCCATTCTCTGACCAGTCTGGATTTGTGTTTAGGGTTGCTCCAGCCCATGCGTATGACTTTGTAACTCATCTGCCTGAGCTTTATGAAGTTCACATGGGCCAACCTCTCCATCCTGTCCAGGTTGCTCTTCCAGTTCCACTCCAGCCATCACATCACACCACACAGCTTCATGTCATTGGCAGACTTGCCAAAGGTGATCTCAGATGAACATCTCAGTTCTAGTTTGGGCTAGAAGGAACCTTAAAGATCACCTATTTCCAACCCCCCTGCCATAGTAAAAAAGGGAAAATAGTAAAATAAGAATCCCAGAATGGTTTGGGATGGAAGGGACCTTAAAGATCATCCAGCTCCAAACTCCTTGCCATGGGCAGGGACACCTCCCACTACACCAGGTTCTTCAGTGCCTCATCCAGCCTGGCCTTAAACACCTCCAGTGAGGGGGGACACACAACCCCGTATGCCCAACAACATGCCCTGCTACTTTTGTCCCAAGTCCTTTCACTGCACCTTTAAGCCACTTAAAGGTGACACATTTGAATTTAAACTTTTATTTCCTGGAGCACAGTTAGTTCAAGTCTCTGTCTTCCTGGTCCTTCAACTGCTCACATAAGGAGCAGCACACCCAGTCCAAGATGATCACCCAAGAGAGAAGATAAACAAGAGGTAGCTGGAGCCCAGCCTTCAAACTCCTCCTCCTCGACATGTAATTCTTGAGTTCCACATGCCAGCACTCTGACCATGCCCTAAATCCTTAGTCCAGTCCCTACAGGAAGTCACACCTCTTTGTTGTCTATTTTCACACCTTCCTGCAACTCGCAAAACCACACAATTTAACCCATTTTCCCAGAAACATGAAAGCAATAGGAACAGGTTGCAAGTTAGTTCTGAAGAGTCTGCACGCTTTGCAGACTTCCTGAAGTAATCCAGGAGGTTTTACTCCATTAAATCCAATCCTTCAAAACAAACAGTGTTTTAAAAGCAAGTTTTAGCAAAACACTTGTTTATTTTCAGAGTCAGCACCAAATTCACACTGCAGAAGAACGTGTCTGCTTCTGTAGCCACACTCTCAAGTAATAGGGTAAGATGCTGGTTAGAAACCCTTGTGAGCTCTACCTGCCCCCTAAAACCCACCAGGAAGTGGGGGTTTCCCCCCAAAAAGTTACAGAAAAGGGAATAAACATCAAGCTACTGAGATCTATCAGAAGAGTTCAACTGCTAGCTAAATGCTTGTGATACAGGTGATACAAGAACTTTAAGAGCTTTTCATTCTACTCATAAGTAAGCCAGCAAAATTTAGATCAACAAACTAAATAGATTTTTCACTAAGATGCTTTGTTCTTTTCCTAAGAGCTTTAAATTCACTATAATATTCCTAAACACATCTCAGGAAGTTTTCCTGATACCTGCTGTAGACAACCATATGGAGATACAAAATAGAAATTGTACAGCCAAACCTGACCATATACAGAAACAAAATACAAATTGTACATCCAAACTAACTTCTTTACCTTCAGGAACTTAAGTTACCTCAAACCTTGCTGAAGTGACCTATGATGAGGTTTGCTGAGGCTCTGAGCAACCTGATCTACTGCAGAATGTCCCTGCTCACTGCAGGGCTTTGGACTAGATGGGCTTTGAAGGTCCCTTCCAAGCCAACACATTCTATGATTCCATGGCTTTATGATGCATCCCCAGCACCTTTGGTTCCTACAACCTTCAATTTCCATAGACCATCAAGGCTTTTCTGAGGAACTCCAGCCATCAGTTGATGGAGGAAATTAGTATTTCCTTCCAAGTTCATTAATATCCTACAGGACAAATGTCTAAAAATAATGTTAAATTAAAAAAAATTTAATTTCCTGGCATTTTAGCAACAGATTAATTCAATGCTTTCACTCAGATGACCACATGCTATTCCTGATCCCTAATACTATGTCTAGGAGTAACAGGGTAGGACTTCTTAATAGGATATGTGATGGAAGGACTAGGAGTAACGGATGAAAATTGGAAGATGGTAGATTTAGGCTGAAAATAAGAAATTCTTTCCTGTGAGGGTGGTGAGACACTGGAAGAGGTTGACCAGAGGGGGTGTGGATGCCCCTTCTCTCCCTGGAGGGGGTTAAGGCCAGGCTGGATGAGGCACTGAGCAACCTGGTGTAGTGGGAGTTGTCCCTGCCCATGGCAGAGGGGTTGGAACTAGATGATCTTTAAGGTCCCTTCCAACCCAAACCATTCTATGATAACACCTTTTCAAGGCCGATGCTGTTAAATAATATTAAATTGACCTCCAGTCACCACCATAAGGCATTTTCAGACACTATTAAACAGCCAGAGATGCTTCTTCTAGAAAGAGCTGCCTTTAGCTGGAAGAGATCACTTAAATAAAACATGTGAGGGCTCCAATTTGCAAATAGCTATGGATTAAAAGGCACTACTGATGTGTCTCAAACTCTTCACAACATTGAGGCAGTGCAGGCTCAAATACAGGCTTTTCAGTCCTTAAAAGACAGCACAGTATTTTTTTCAAGTTGATTTTTTGAAAATATAAATCCTCACCCTTGATTTTTCCCTGAACTTGACTTCCATAACAGAAGTTCTGCAGTACAGAAAGGCTGCTCCAAGAGATCCCAGAGTCTCTTCAGGAGACTAAACGAGTTCTGTTTCTTCACATTCTGAAGTGGGAGAGCCACAAAACACACCAAATAATAGTAAATCCTCTTTTTCCCCCCTAGATAACTAGGGGGATAGATAAGTAAGTTACCTTTTTTTGTTTTTTTTCCTTGAGATACACTAGAAAAACCAAACACATGGTTCATTTAAAAAACAAAGCCTTCTCTTGTAAAGGAATTACTATTATTTCCTCAATTTATCAGCAAATAATTGAGCAGAACACAGTATTATTACCACTATGAATAACAATTCTTAGTTTTTACATAAGCTGGGAACAGTGCCCTGCTCTACCCAGCATCTCCTTGGCTTCACCACACAGTAGCAGATGCTTCAGACCAAACATAAAGAGGTTGGGTTTTTTTTTTGGCACATCAGAACTCACTCCAACCTCAAATAGCAAGGGGTAGATGTAAATCCTGAGCTGACTGTCCCTGCTAAAATATTTTAATATTAATTATTAACAATGTTTATGAAGATATTGTTTTTCTTTTTCAAGTCAGAAGCAATCTTGCAGTATCTCCATGCAGCGTCTGACCTCTTAAGTATAACTTGAGGTACAGTATTTGTTGGAAAAAAAAAAAAACTCATCATGCTCCTTAATCTTCCTATTTAAATAATTTTATATGAGGCATTATAATTCATAGAATGAAATAATAGAAACAGAGAGTTGGAAGGGACTTCCAAAGGCCACCTAGTCCCCTGCAAAGAGCAGGGACATCCTGCATTAGATCAGGTTGCTCAGATGTCAGGATGTCTCCAGGGATGGGTCCTTCACCAAATCTCTGGGCAAACTCTTCCAGTCTCCCACCACCCTCCAGGGGAAGAACTTCTTAATATCTCATCTAAACCTGCCCTGCTCTAGTTTAAATCCACTATTAGATCTCCTACTGGTCTGAGCTTATTTGCCAATACTTAAAATCTGCTAATCCATCCAGAACAGCCTTTTCCAAAACTATCTTTCCCATGGCTGAGTCTACAGATAACCTGAATAACACATATGACACATAAATTTTACTTATTTTTAAAGAAGTAAGAATTTGAGGCAGTCATGGAGATTATTTTTACCATCCCATCTGTGACCAGTTCTCCAGATTGGGTCCTCAATGCAAGCATATGAAAATTAAATAAGATTTGATGCTATTATACTCTTGAAAATCAAACAAAAATTAATTTGCAGCCATAACAGCACTTTGGTCACCCTTGGAGCCAGCTGCTTTATAAACTAAAACAAATTAACATTGTTTTCCTCTCAAGGGAAGCAGCCAATGTTCCTGTAAAGATGAGAACATGTGAGACGTAATGCTCATTATCCAAAAATTATCAAAGCTGATGCATTGAGGTTTCTAGCAGATTCTGCATCCAAAGACTGTAGGTTTCAGACCTGTGAGACATTAAATTATCCCACAACATCCTAAAATAAAGCTTCCCACACAGTCATGAGACTACTGCAATATATATATATAAAAATATAATTTTCCATAAAACAGAAATTACAGGAGACACAGAACCTAGAGTCATGCTTTTGGGATGGCTCTTCTCAGGGTTGGGTTGATGGCCAGAACTCATGATGGGAAAGGTCCCTTCCAACCTGGGCCATTCTATGATTCTAAGATATACTGACAGTAGACATTATTCTGCCCCAATATTTGAATTTTACTGTAAACACACTATATTTGAATCCTGCCTCATTTCATAGAATCACATAAATGAAAAGGACCTTCAAAGCCATCAAGTCCAACCCCTGCAGTGAGCAGGGACATCCTACTCTAGATCAGGTTGCTCAGAGCTTCACCAAGCCTGGCCTTCAATGTCTGCAGGAATGGGGCCTCTCTGGGCAAATGGGGCCAGTCTCTCACAACCCTTATGGGGAAGAACTTCTTCCTCATGTCTCATCTAACCCTCACCTGCTGTAGCTTCAAACCACTGCCCCTGCATCCTGTGGCTCCATGCCCTGGAAAACTGCCCCACCCCAGCTTTCCTGGAGAACCTTCAGGCACTGGTAGGCTTCTGGGTGGTCTCCTTAGGATTCTTCTCTTCTCCAGGCTGAACAGCCACAGCTCTCTCAGCTTGTCCTCACAGCCGAAAGTGTCCAGCCCCCTGATCACCCTCGTGACCTTCTTTAGCCCCTCTCCAACAGCTCAATGTCCTCCTTGTGTTGAGGGCTGCAGAGCTTGAGGCAGTAACTCCATGTGGGGTCTCACCAGAGTTGAGGCAGAATCCCCTCTCTCTACCTTCTGGCCACAACTCTGCTGATGCAGAGCAGGACAGAGTTGGCTTCTGGCTGAGAACACACATTGTTGGCTCATGTACAGCTTTCCAACCACCAGTACCCCCTGTGCTATTCTGTAGAGCTGCTCTCCATCACCTTATCACCCAGCCTGTGCTGATAATGAGAATTGAGACTGTGTCAAAGGCTTTGCAGAATTCCAGAAAGATGATGACAACTGGTCTTCCCTTTACTACTAACACAATGACCCCACTGTAGAAAGCCACCAGGTTGCTGAGGCAGGACTTGGGTATCCCAGATGCACTTCTTCTTGATCTTTCTTGATAAAGATCTTCAAAATTTCTACTCCTGGTTAATTTTGCAACTCACAAGCTAATTTCTCCTGCAGTCTCAATGCTCTGCCCTAGGATATTCCCATACATGAGATGGTTTTTTTTTTTCCATGCAATAAGAAATACCTCCAAACATCTCCCAGCTCACTGGAAGAGAGATAATCAAGCAAAAAGCAGATCAAGTAAGTCCCAGCTGACCTGAGCAAGTGCTTGCATGTACTGTTTTAATCCTCACCCTTCTCACCTGGGTTTCATTAAGCCTCTATTGCATTTCATCACATCCTAAAGACTGCAAAATCTTCACGATGCAATAGATGTCACTCAGTAGCACTTTGGGATTCGACAAAATGTTACAAATTAAGAGAGATGTATTAAGAATCAACACCACCTGATTCCCTAAACTAAAAAAAAAAAAATAAACCTCAGAATCCCTGCAATGATTAATTGCTGCAAGAATTACCTGCAGTGACAAGACAAATTAATTACAAACAGAAAGAAAAAGACTAACAGATCTTAACTGTAGAAATAGAGACTTTTTGCCAGGGCATGGACAAACAGGACAAGGAGCAATGGTTTGAAATTAGACCAGGGCAGGGTTAGATGAGAAATGAGGAAGAAGTTCTTCCCCAGGAAGATGGTGAGACACTGGAATAGGCTGCCCAAAGAGGTTGTGGAGGCCATATCCTGAGACATCCAAGGCCAGGCTTGCTGAGGCTCTGAGCAGCCTGATCTAGTGCAGGTTGCTCCATTCTCTCTGCATGGGGTTGGACTAGATGACAACTGGAACTCCCTTCCAACTCAACACATCCTATAATTCCACATAATGGAAAACCCCAAAAGTTCTGACTGCAGCAGTGAATACCCTCCAGCTGCTTTCTGCCCTTTGTAAGGATGCCTCTGGATCCTTCCTGGCATATAAAGCATTTATTCAACTGCACTGCTTGGGGCTTCTTTTCGGGAAGTTTTGGTGCTGTTACTAAAGTCAGAAAAAAACATCTAAAGAACACAAGAAGTTCTTTAATATTTATGAAGAAGTAAAAAAAGGATTTATACAAATATTTCCCTCATACCATGAGATAGAATCAGAATTGGAAGGGACCTTCTTAAGCCATCTAGTCCCAACCCCCTACAATGTGCAGGGACATCCCATTCTAGATCAGGTTGCTCAGAGCCTCACCAAGGCTGGCCTTAGATGTCCCCAGGGACAATCTCTCCCAGTGTCTCAACACCCTCATGAGCAAGAACTTCTTCCTCATGTCTCATCTAACCCTGCCCTGCTCTAGTTTCCAACCACTGCCCCTTATTCTGTGGCTCTATGCCCTTGCAAACAGCCCCTCCCCAGATTTCCTGGAGCCCCTTCAGGTGACAGCAATAGAAGATTATTCATTAGACTTCATACATACCCCAATGTGAGCTATAAAACCTTAAGAATTTTGGATTTACTGGTTAAATTGATAACCTTTTGGTAAACAAAACTAATGATGCTAAAGGACATGGCTATGCCCATTCCTGCCCATCAAGTAAAACAAAAAAATCTTCACATTCCTTAGATTTCAGGAATTTTTGCCCTTTTTATCAGAGAAAAGCATCAAAGCAGGGTTTTTTTTTGTTTTTTTGTTTTTTTTTTTTAAATTGTGTTAACAAATTAAGATATTCCAGCTATAACTTAATAGCTGGCTGTGAAACCATTACTAAGGCTTGACCTTCTTTCATACATCAGCCACTTAGAGCCATGGAAACAGTGAGATTTCAGAACAGAATAAACACATCCCTAAAGACTGCAAATTAAAAATCTTTCCTACTGTTTAATTTAATGAGCTAGTCAGGAAGGGATGTTTCTGCTCGTGTTACTTTTCACAGTATTGACTTGTAATTTTGCTCCCCATTTTCACTGCATAATTAGTGACCACTCCTCTATCCAACTCCCTTGACCTACAGCTCTCACTTTTGCCACACTGGAAGAATCAAGGCAAATAAAAGTACCACAAAAATCCACAAAAATTGGTTTGTGCAAAGTCAGAGGAGACAGGAATGATGTTTTTTTTGTGGAAAATACAGGATTTTTTTTGGAATACCCAAAATTTAAACTGTGGTGATTGACCACAAAGAGATTTATCTTTATATCTTAAGGACAAATACCATGAGGGACCTCTAGATAATGGTTGAATTCTTTATTTCTCCTCTATCTGCCTTTTTTTTAGACCATACCAAGTTTGATGGCCACCATCTAGAGTCATCTAAGTCTCTGCTACATCCATAGCCCTACAATATATTTCTGCAGCAGATCAGCACATTAACTATCAAGACACCAAATTTCATCTCCTCAAAGCTCAACCACCTCATGAGAGATGAACTTCTGAACAGTAAGAAATGAAACACAAATCAAAGGGGTCCATGTGAGGCTTTGGTACAAGAAAAATAAGAAAAAAAAACATCTTAAAGTCTTTAGGTAGCTCTTGAGATAATTTAATCCTGTTTATCCATTGTTCACCCTGCTGGATAAGCAAAAATGGCATTTTTTTGAGACCTGCTGGCCACTTACTCATTCCAGAGCATTTCTCTTATGTAGCAAGAGCTTGAACAATGCAGCACTGTGGTGCTGCTGGTCCTTATGTGTTTCACACAGAGCAGAAGTGATTCATCTCAACAGGTTAAACTCCTCTCAGAGGGAAGGCAAACTGCAGCTGTAAAGAACAGTAGTAATAATGCTGCATTTTCTGTTCCAGCTCCTTCCCCACACACATTTTCTGTGGGAGTCAGCTGTCAAAGAAAGCCTAATTCTGAAGAGCACAATCTGCTCACTTCACATCCCACCTACGGGACAGTTGTCCTGCTCACAGCTGAAGAAAGGATTTTTTTTTTCAAGACCTTCTTGATTAGGTGGATTTCAAGCAGCAGAAATGGGATGCAAGCCAGCACAGACATTAGGGTTAGTGATCAAACTGCACAACAAGAATCATAAAATCATCGAATATTTTGGTTGGAAGGGACTTTAAAGATCATCTACTTTCACTGCCATGGGCAGGGACACCCCCACTACACCAGTTTGGTTCAATGCTTCATCCAGCCTGGCCTTAAACACCTCCAAGGAGAGAGAGGGCATCCATAACCTCTCGGGGCAACCTCTTCCAGTGTCTCACCACCCTCACAGGAAAGAATTTCTTTCCTATATCCAGCCTGAATCTACCCTCTTCCAATTTACATCCATTATTCCTAGTCCTTCCATCACACATCCTATTCAAAAGTCCTACCCCAGCCTTTCTGTAGGTCCCCTCAGGTATTGATAAGACTCCAAGGTCCCACCTGAGTCTTCTCTTCACCAAGCTGGACAACCCCAACTACCTTTCTTTGCCATCTCACCCACTTTTTGCCAGTAAAATGTTTTGATAAGGAAGTGACAGAGAAATTAAAACATCAATTCTGTAAATGAGACTGATGTTCTCAGGAAGAAATTCTTCCCCATGAGGGTGGTGAGAGAATGGAAGAGGTTGCCCAAAGAGGTGGTGGAGGCCTCATCCCAGGAGACATCCAAGGCCATGTCCCTGGTCACTGCAAAGGCTCGGAGTAGAAAGACTCTGAAGGTCCCCTCCAACTCAATGATTCCATGTATGGCTCATGTATTTTTCTCACCTAATCCCCAAACAACAATTTAACATTATGATGATCAAATCTACTAATTTTGACCACTGTTCTGTTTACTAGTCTCAAAATAGCATGTTTCAGATGAGCCACCTTCATAGCCTTGCTCTGAACTGGAACTAATGACTCATAGGCAATAAAAAAACCCCACATATCCCACC
Organism: Turnix velox; assembly: GCA_013400935.1. Lineage (NCBI taxonomy): Eukaryota > Metazoa > Chordata > Aves > Charadriiformes > Turnicidae > Turnix > Turnix velox. Next base: position 27,315 of record VZTY01024490.1, read on the forward strand.
TTGCTCACATTGCCCTTCTATAAAAGTTATACAAGGTCCAGAAAAGCCTGGCATAAAAATGCCATTTCTTCTTGCCGTTCCAGCCTCAAAATAAAAACATCTTACATAGGGTGCTCTAAACAGAAATTTTACATTATGGCCTTGGACACCAATTAAAAAAAAATAACAGCGCTTGTGACAAGTGATAATTGTGTTTTGAGGACCAAAATACTGAAAATATAATATTTCCATCCAGTATATATCAGCCCTTATATTAGAATACAGCCATTAAGCAACATGGGTAATTAACATTGAGCTTATTTGTCCTCTCTGTGCTGCCACAATGCCTTGTCAGAGGTGAGTATTAACCCTCTTGATGGAACTTCTGCTGACAGGACATGAAACCCACAAACACCTTCCTGCCAAAGAAGTTGATGTCACTTGAGAGAGCTTTCATTTCACTTTCACAGACAAATAAGCATTTACCTCCTTGCTTAATTCACACACATGCAATAAAGCACGTCTCCATTAATATAAAATTCTACCAGATATCTAGGGAAGTCATTAATTCTGCCCATTTTTAAAGCAGTTGTCACACTCCCACAGTAAAACAGTATTTGCAGCCAAATCTCCCAAATGGTTCAAAAGCCTCTACAATCTGTCACAACAAAATTTAAAGCTACAAAAACTCTAAAGACCGTATTTATGACCTCATAACCTAATTCCAGCCGTAATGTTATTTGTCAAAAACAACTGCACCAAGCCTATCAACTTGAGATAAGAATGACATTATCAGTTTTAAAAATATATCAGAGCCGTGGTGTGAGGACAATAAAAAAATTACCTCTAACCTTCGCCTTGCATTCCTGCATCCCAGTTAGGAGTCAGAACCCTCACAGAGCAAGTATTTTCTGGAATAAATATAGAGATGATTTATTTAATCTGATAAACAAACAACTATTAGGAGGGAGGAAGGGTGAGTCAAGCACAGATTTCTCTGCAAAAGGTTAAACTTCCCTTCACCTCTTAAATAATGACTACAATTATTTTTTCACAAGTTTCAAGAACTGAAGACATAAATGCTAATTCTGCTTGTTGCAGCAGGCAGGTGTTTCTGTAAAGCTTTTGTTTGCCCTCACTGGTGACATTACCACTGCCCTGGAACTGTAAAATGAAGGCAAACTGAACTTTAAACAAAAACATCAAGGGAATACAGAGCTTACAAAAGGATTAATCAAATAAATACCCAACTCACACCTGACTTACAGCAGAAGAATAAACTAGATATTGGTACCTGTATTACTGGTTTGACCATCTCTTATTCCAGTGGAGGAAGAGAAATCTTTATTGCCAATGGTTTTCAAACACCTAAATTCACACAGATTACCTGATAACCAGTGAATTACACCACAAAAAAAAATCTGTTCTACATGAAAATGCTTTAAAATTAATTTGTTTTTTTTATTCTCAGCATACCAACCTAAAAATCAATTGCTTCTATTACTGCCACAACTGAATTGGACAACAGGGTTGGATTTAATAAGTCACACTATACCTAGCATCATAATTTAATAATGTAATTAGCCAATGGCTTGGTATATTTATCTCTTTATGGAAGGGATGTTAAGATTATTGTTACAAGTCTTTCAATATTTTCTCTCCATTTCTTTGACTGACAGAGTATAAAAGCTGTCCAGAGTGATGTTGCAAAAATAACAAGTCAATCACCTTACAACACAGCTGTTTGCATCCTCAGATAGAAATCCATCTACAGCATGACTATGAAAAATGCAATTTGTATTGAAGGCCAGATATGTTCTGCATTTACAGGAGACTCTGACATGTAACACACATTGTGATTTGTACCACCTATCACCAGGGTCTACAGTGTATCACAGAATCACAGAATGGACCTTCAAAGGCCATCTAGATCTAACCCCTGCAGCGAGCAGGGACATCCTGCACTACAGCAGGTTGCTCAGAGCCTCAGCAAGCCTGGCCTTGGATCACTCCAGGGATGGGACCCCCAACACCTCTCTGGGCAACCTCACCCAGTGTCCCACCACTCTCTGCCCGAAGCACCTTTTCCAAATGTCCCATCTAACTCTGCCCTGCTCTAGCTTCTAACCACTGTCCCTCATCCTGGGGCTCCATGCCCTGGCAAACAGCCCCTCCACAGTTTTCCTGGAGCCCCTTCAGGCACTTGGAGGCCACTGGGAGGTCTCCTTGGGATTCTTCTCCAGGCTGAACAGCCTCAACCTGTCCTCACAGCAGAGGTTCTCCATCCCTTGCATCATCCTCATGGCCTCCTCTGGCCCCTCTCCAACAGCTCCATGTCCTTCTTGTGCTGAAGGTTCCAGAGCTGGAGGCAGTGACTCCAGGTGGGGTCTCACCAGAGCAGAGCAGAGGCAGGACCACCTCTTTTCACCTGCTGGACACAGCTCTGCTGATGCAGCCCAGCACAGGGTTGGCTTCTGGGCTGTGAGCACACACTGTTGGCTCCTGTTCAGCTTTCCATGCAGACATACTCTTAAGTGTTTTTCCACAGAATAAATTAATTTCTACTCAAGAAAACACACAATACCTACAAGGTGCAACAGACTTTCCACTGCAGAGAAGAGATGGTGGAGGCCCCATCCCTGGAGACATCCAAGGCCAGGTTTGCTGAAGCTCTGAGCAACCTGACCTAGTGCAGGATGCTCCTGCTTACAGTAAGGGGGTGGACTAGATGGGCTTGGATGGTCTCTTCCAACCCTATGATTCTATGAAAAGTGGGTGCAGAACATGGCCCAGCTGAGCTGCTGGCAACAGAAGGTGCAACTGCCCCTCATAAGTCTCACAAACTGGAGCAACTTCAACGGGTTTTTACTTGGGAATTGAGAAAACCTGGAATTACACAAGACATTGGCCTGCATTGGGAAACCAAACAGCCAAACCAAACCACCCAGGAGGTGCTTTCTGCTCCTTCACACTCAAAAGAGTGCAGAGAACAGTGCTCAGTGCAGAGAATATTATCCATTGACTTGCTTCTACAGACACTTCAAATTACTACAACCACAGTCCCCAGCACGTTTTCCCTCCCTGCACACAGGGAAATAAAAATCAGATTACAGCTCCACAAACTCACTGCTTATCAATACAAATTAGAAAGGAAAAAAAAAAAAAGAATAAACATTGTCAGTGAAAGCATATGAGGCAAAACCACAGCAAGACACAATCTCTCCTTTAAATTGGAATATTTTCTCCTCTTGCCAGGCCTTATCCTTCAAAAACAGACTGGGAGAGCAGAGTACAATACAGGAGGCTACAGCCCTGATTGGCTGCAGAAAGACCCTGAGCACTGCATAAAAAAGCCCCTCAGTTTGACAAAAAAATACCCATTTCACTGCTTTTCCATCAGTAACAAATGTCAGAGTGAAATACAGGTGAAAGCCTCCCTCATTTTACTATGACAGCACCAGCACCACTCCCTCTGTGCCTGAGGGACCCTCGTGGGCCCTGACAGGGATGGCCCTGAGTGGATATGGAGTAACAAATGGCATAGAGTGAAATACAAGTGAAATCCTCCCTCCTTCTGCCAGCACGACTCCCTCCAAGCCTGAAGGACCCCCGTGGTCCCTGACAGGGATGGCCCTGAGTGGATATGGAGTAACAAATGGCATAGAGTAAAATGGCATAGAGTGAAAAGAGAGAAATACAGGTAAAACCCTCCCTACTTCTGCCAGCACCACTACCTCCGTGCCTGAGGAACGCCCGTGGCCGCTGACAGGGATGTCCCTGAGAGGGCATGGAGTAACAAATGGCATAGACAGAAATACCATAGAGTAAAATAAAGGTAAAACCCTCCCTCCTTCTGCCAGCACCATTCCCTCCGTGCCTGAGGGACCCCCGTGGCCACTGACAGGGAGGTCCCTGAGTGGGCATAGGGTAACAAATGGCATAGAGTAAAACAGCATAGAGCAAAATAGCATGGAGTAAAATACAGGTGAAAGCTCCCCTCCTTCAGCCGGCACCACTTCCTCCGAGACTGAGGGACCCCCGTGGCCACTGACAGGGATGTCCCTAAGGGGACATAGCGTAGTGAAATAGCGTAGAGAGAAATACAGGTGAAAGCCCCCCTCCCTCTGCCGGCACTACTCCCTCTGTGTCTGAGGGACCCCCGTGGCCCCTGACAGGGATGCCCTAAGGGGACATGGAGTAAAAAATGGCATAGAGTGAAAGAGCATAGAATAAAATGGCATATAATGAAAAAGCGTAGAGAGAAATACAGGTAAAAGCCCNATAGCATTGAATAAAATAGCATAGAGTGAAATACAGGTGAAAGCCCCCCTCCCTCTTCTGGCACCACTCCTTCGGTGTCCGAGGGACCCCCGCGACCCCTGACAGGGATGCCCTAAGGGGACATGGAGTAAAAAATGGCATAGAGTGAAAGAGCATAGAATAAAATGGCATATAATGAAAAAGCGTAGAGAGAAATACAGGTAAAAGCCC
>VZTY01024491.1:0-11514 GCA_013400935.1 Turnix velox
CTGCTATAACAACAGAAATATTGGCTTGAGGAAAACCTGAAGAAAACCAGAAAAGTGCTTTAAGCAAGGTTCAAATGATCACCTCTCCCTTCTTGGTACAGCTTCCACATAGGCCAAGCTTGGCCTCCCTCAACCAGCTTCAGTGATGCTCCACTGGGTGAAGATGTGACTCAGTATGTGATTGAGAACAAGGCCCAAGAACAGCAATAGGGACTGTGCTTGGGATGTTCTGGTGAGTTTGAATGGACAGCATAGAAAGAGACTTGATTGTGCGGGGTCTTCTCATGCATCAGGACACTTTGTCCAGCCTTCTGACTGGGGCATAAAAACATAGTGTCCTTGGTGAATACACACTGCTCCTCAGCAGCCTGTGTTATCCCTATGGGATGAAGGTGGACACTTACATAGCCTCTATGTTGAGGAGGTTTGCTGAATGAGGTGCAGTCATAATTCAGGAAAGGAGAAATTTTGTCCTCTAACAAGAGCCTCCTCCAGGAGAGAATTTGGATTTGTGCTTGATGAAAGTGGGGGGTATACAGAATCCAGCACCTGTACCCAAGGTTGACTCCCCTTTTCGATCTGCACCGTGACCTGCTCCTGTTTCAGATTTTCCTTACTTCCACGTGAAGCTCAAGAGATCCCAGACATGAGAAGAAAATGAAATCAGTAAGGAGAGTAAGGAAGGATCATATAAAAGACAGAATTAGCTGAGAAAGCTGCTAGGAAACATCAGCAGGTCAGTGTACTGGGCTGTAATCCCACACTGGCAAATCCAATGCTGAAATCAACCCTTACCCCTTTAAGTCAACCACGTTTGTCACCCTTTAAGTCAACCACAGTTTGTGTAAGGATTGAGCCAAGAGACTTCGTGTGAATAAATCTCTTAGGCGTGGTGAACAACTAGAGGAAGATAGTAACTCTATGGGAGGCTGGTGGGGGGTGGACAAGAGAGCAGATGTAACTGGAATTTGGAATGTCTTAATTATCCCTGCAAGTTGTGTTGACTTGATTAAGCCAAAGCCCAGCTGCTTCCAAAGTTCTGGGTGAGTGGGAGAGTTTCCAAAAACTTGGAATCAGGGTGGGGCTAGGACAGGGTGAAACTCCTGCTTCTTCCTGCCAGTGTGAAAGGAGGAGGTAGAGGGACAAAATGAAGAGGTCAGAGACAAGAGGAGGAGGCATATCTGAAGCTCCTGCCTTCCATCTAGCAATAAAAGACAGAAGTTTAAAACGTGACTACATTTCACTCCTACAGAATCTTAAATGACTGGAGCTGTTACCCTTTATTTGGTTTAACTGGCAAGATTTTTGGTGGGGGAGGGTGGAAGGGGGATAAAGGGGTGGCTTCTGTGAGAAGCCACTAGAAGTTTCCTCATGTCTGACAGAACCCATGATAGATTGCTCCAAGATTGACTTGCTGTTGGCCAAGACCCAGCCATCAGCAACAATGGTAGTGTCTCTGTGAGAACATATTTAAGAAGTGGGGAAAAACAGTTGCAGAACAGCAACGGGAGAAACAACTCTGCAGACACCAAGGTCAGTGAAGAAGGGGTGGGAAAGTTACTCCAGATGCCAGAGCAGAGATTCCCCTGCAGTCCTTGATGAAGATAAGCCATCTCTCTGTGGGCCATGGAGGTCCACAGTGGAGCAGACATCCACCTGCAGCCAGCAGAAGACCACACGCCTGAGCAGGGGGTGTACCTGAAGGAGGCTGTGACAATATGGGAACCCTGCACTGGAGCAGGCTGGACCTGTGGCCCCCTGTGGAGAGGAGCCCATATTGGAGTAGGTTTTCTGGCAGGGCCTCATGGGGGACTCATGCAGGAATCACTCTGTACCTGCATGTCATGGAAGGGACTCATGCTGGAGCAATTCATGAAGAACTACAGACTATAGGAAGGACTCAAGCTGGAGAAGTTCATGGAGGACTGTCTCCTGTGGATGGGGTGCACCCTGGAGCAGGGGAAGGCTGTAAGGAGGAAGGAGCAGAGACAATGTTTGATGAACTCACTGTAGTCTCCATTCCTTGTGCCACTCAGTAGGAGGTAGAGAAAACTGGAAATAATGTTGAGTCAGGGAAGAAAAGAGAGGAGAAGGAAAGGCATTTTAAGTTTTATGTTTATTTCTTATTACTCTTTCATTTGATTCATAACCAATTTATTTTCTCCAAGTCAAGTCTGCTTTGCCCTTAGGAGTTATTACTTAGTTATCTTCTCTCATTCATGAGCTTTTCATTGCATTATTTCTCCCTCAGTTGAGCTGAGGAGAGGGAGAAATTTGGGTGTCCAGCCACATATATGAAGAGCAGGTCAGTTCAACTACCAAAGTCTGAGAAAACACACCAGAGCAATAGGCAGCTGCTGAGCTCCATCCATTCAGTATTTGATACTCTTCCAGCATTAAGAAGAGGGGGAAATCATTCTGGAGAAATGTGTTTTCTAGCAGGTTCTGGAATCACCAACACTGGAGTGTTCTTGTCCCTTTTTCCAAGAAAGGTTAGGCAGACATCTGTCAGAGGTGGATTAGGTAGAGCTGATCCTGCCTTGGGGCAGTGGAAGAGCCACTGTAATCTCAGATGGTCCCCCCCCATCCCATTTTCCATTCCTAGATCAGTCATAGGCACAACACAAATACTGGCACATCTTGTGAGTGGGTGATGTGGCATTATGCCAATGCATTTTCCTACAGCTCCCTGGGTGAAGAACCTGCTCCTGCAAGTTCTCCCTGCAGGAGACGTGGGTCTTCTCCAATCCAGGCCAGTGTTTCAACTCAGGACTCATTTATAACTGAACATGGGAGCATGAAATGGTCAAGGCAAGAAACCAAGGCAGGTTTTGATCTGACACAAACTGTTACCAGAGATAGAAAGTCAGAGATGTCAGAAGTGAGAATCCAGAAGGCTTAAGTGAAACAGAAAAACAGAGACTATGAGATATTATCCTAAGAGGCAAGAAAATGTTCCTCAGGTGTTTGCTAAATTGGGGTCCCATTCTTGTGGCACCAGGAGGACAGCTGTTGCTCCAAGTCAGGAAAGTTCCAGAGGGTCCCTTTGGACTGCAGACATCTGCATATCTGACGCTATGTCCATATGGAGGAATGCAGATCATTAGCTGCTCTTGGTGACAGTCAGTTCAACTACCAAAGTCTCTTTTCAGGTGTAAGGTGGACCTGGGAAAACAAGTTGAGTATCTTGGAACAACTTTTCACCTTCTTCTTCCTCCCCCAGAATCCTCCTCTGCCCACCTTTGCCTTTCCATCATAGCCAATTCTGCCAGCAAGATCACCAAAATAAGCAGGTGCTCTCAAGACACAGTGACAGCAGACACTGCAGATGGGCTCAGGCTGTCAAGAGAAGGTTGGAGCTCCAGAGGCTTTCCTCACTTCACCTTTTCCTGCTGCCACATCAGCTAAAGCCTCCAATCCTGCTCCAAAATTAAAATCAGGGCTCAAGAGAGCCTGTAACTACTGTGCTCTGCAGTGCCAGACCAAGAAGGGAGTGGGATGTTTTATTTGGTGCTGTTTTAAATTCTGTATTGGAGAGACTGGGGAACTGATTAAAGCAAGCATGCCAACCTAAAAACCACAAAAGACATTTGCCAAAGCCACCTGAGCTTGTGCTAAGTGGGCATCATGAATCACAGACAGAGCTTACAGTAACAGGGCAAATCTCAGAAAATGGGTCTGGAAAGAGACAGAGCAGAATGGGGTGGAAAGGCACCTCCAGTTTACAGTTGCTCCCAAGAGTGGAGGACTGTGTGGCTGAACCACCCCGGGTATGAGCACATTCCTTAGCAATACCTGTGGGAGAATTCATGTGTACTGGAGAAAGGCCAAAATGTAAAGGATCAGTGTGTACTAGTCACATACTGCTTGCACTGGAAACAGTCAGGTTCCCAAAGCATGAAGCAAGGAATTAAAACAGGTCCCAGAACAGACTTGTCCACCAGCAGTGGAAATGGAAGAGGGAATGTAGTGTTCAGGAGCACCTGTGTTGCTCTGGTACTGCTTTTACCTTTGTTATTTTTTGGTCACAATCAAGGTAGCCCAAAGCTATTTTGTGACAAAGCAAGACTTGAAATGGCAACTTCTGAAGGTCACTTTTATATTAAACCTAAAAACTTTTAGAGGAGATGTCATAATATCTCAAATTCATTTGAATTAAAAACTCCTTTGTATCAAAGCTCTAGCTTTTATCACCCATTATGTTCTTTGCAGAGAGCTTTTCCATGGGAAGATATGCCCCTAAAGCTGCCAGACCTCCTGGGTTTTATGCTGCTTGCTTCTTTCAGGGATAGCACAAGTTTTGTCAGGATCCTGCTGTCTCACAGAGCTCCTCTCCATTGCATGAGAACCACACAAAATCAGAAAAAGTCTTTTCTGGTTGCCAGATCTCTCTTCCACATTTTTTGCAGACAAAAAAACAACTGTCAATTCCATGTCTGCCCTCAAAAAGGGTGAAATTCAACCCTCAGTTTATCATACATTAAAAATCTCATAGTTAAAATGAAGATGGTGTATTTCAGAGCAGTCCTAAGAAGTTTTTGAGTTTGACATCAAAACACAAGTGAATCATAGNAGTTTTTGAAGTTTGACATCATTGTTAGCCAAAAAATGCTGGACTGTAATCTCCTTATCTATCAATGCAGCAACAAGTTCTGTAGATGAACTGCATTTCAGTAAGAATGTTTCAACAGAATACTGTCTTAAGGTTCTTTCAAGAGTAGGCTATGTAAGGCCTGATGGCATCAAAACACAAGTGAATCATAGAATGGTCTGGGTTGGAAAAGAACTTAAAGATTCTAGTTCCAACCCCCCTGCCACAGGGAGGAACACCTCTCACTAGATCAGGTTGCTCAGTGCCTCATCCAACCCAGCCCCAAACACCTCCAAGGAGGAGACATCCACAACCTCTCTGGGCAACCTGTTCCAGTGTCTCACCACTCTCACAGTAAAGAATTTCTTCATATCATTGAATAAATTCAATTAATAAGTAATATTCAAGATTGAGAATTGATCAGAAAACCAACAAAAGACCACACTGAACAGCCATTGTTTAGTCTAAACTCTGAATTGTGAAACACACCTCCCCACTGCTAATTCCCAGAAGAGAGCAATAGCTCTGCTGGTGGCCAGTCCCATTCTCTCTACCACGTGTTAGGCACATACACCATTCCCACATCAGCAAACTGTAGTCAAGTCTACCCTGCACAAAAATATGTCAAGAAAGGCTCAAGGTAAATGTCATAGCATGTTAGACCAGGCACAGCCTCAAGCCTGCAACATCTCAATGTGAGGCAATATATAGCTGCTTCTCTACAGAGAGCAAAACAGCCTTGGAGCCTTCTGACAGCAATGTCATATCTGCATGGTGGCAGACAAGGCTCTTCCTCAAAAAGTACAAGTTTCCTTACAACTTCCCAAGTTTTGAGGGCAGGCAGAACTGAGCCCAAAGCAGGTGAGTTACTATGGTAAAGCATGAACACCAGTATCTTTAATGAACTTCCTGTAAGCAGCAGCGTGGATGCACAAGCCAGGATTACAAAGAGCACAAATCTCCTGCAGATCAGGTCAACTTAACCCACACACTTTCTCTCAGTAATGCAAACCAACAGCAAACCCTTAGTGTTAAAGCAATAAAAAAGAGCATCAGACCCCCCAGCAATAGACACAGCTCTTACAACAGCCAGGGAAGCAAGAGGAGAAACGTGGTACACATTTTTGTGAACGCAGCAGCACCCAGTACCATCATTCCTGTCTTATAGTCTTGGCTCTGTCACAAAGTGGGATGAACCTGAAGTCATAAATTACTATTCAGATTTGGGTTAGCTTTGGGTTTTTGTTTTTTTTAAGGCAGGGATTACAAACTCATTGAGATAAACACCTTTCCTTTTTTTTTTTCTCCCTTTTTTTTTTTTCTTTTTCTAAAGAATGCCTCCAGGGACAGGAGAGCTCTAGCGTAAAATAAAGATACAATCTATTACAAAACAGAAGCCATCTGTCACTGAGATAAGCACACAGACTATTTATTACCCAGATACAGTAACCAAAAAAATTAGTCAGAGATTGAACCAATATAATCTTTCATTTAAAAAGTGGTTAATGAGTTTCCCAAGAAAGATAAGAAATGTGTTGAAACCTGACAAAAAGGGAGTTTTCTCTGCTGCTTCTGCAGAACAAGGCAGAGCTGGTTTGTTCTGTAAGAAAGCTGGGTAACTGAGCCTTTAAAGGACTTCACCCGTTCACTTTGTCAAGCCCTCACTGCAAAGAAATCAAAGCAACATTATCATTTCCACTACAGCTGGTTTAGCCATTGGCAACTTGAAAGCAAGAGCTAGAACATGCCACTGATTTAGTACCCATGACATTGATCAAAGAAAACCTTGCAAAGCTTGTGGAAATACTGTAAGAATGCCTCACAACAAGTTCACAGGCATAATTTCTTCAGTTTCCATGTGGTCTTCAAACTACACCTTAATGTATCCGAAAAGTTGCACTCCTGGCTGCTTTCAGAGACTGAACTACCTGCAGCCAGCACCCTAGCCAAGAACTAAGTGGAAGTATTAGCTCCTAGCAAAGATGCTGAGAATCCAGCTGTTGACAGCTGTTGGTACTTATGAATATCTGCATGGCACTGGTAGCATGGAAGAGGACAATTTCTTTCCACTAGGTATATCTGAGGACAAATTCTCAGTTTGCTAGGCCCATGGGTCCAGTCAGCCTTGCACAGCCTTGGGGTTATAATGCAAGTGTCTGCCTGCACAGGCATAGCCAGTGGGAAATCTTTCTTGATGAGCTTAGAGAAGCCAAAACCAATGTCAAAGCCTCACATCGTCCAAGTTAGAGTATCCTCACAAGACCTCTGTCATTGCTCAAACTTGACCATGGCAACACCACATCAAGAAACCAAGCTGTCACTCTCATGATGGATCATCGTGTACCAGGCTTCAGCAGGACTTTATTCTGCCACTGCTATTTGCATGCTCTGCTCCTAGTTCTGCACTAGCCAAACCTGCTCTGTTGCCTTCACACCATTGGTAGTAAATGAGGGGTCAAAAGATTGGCATCATGATGCTTCTCAGTTCACACATGTCTCTTGAAGCAGCACAGGAGGAGCAACAGCCTCCTGAGAGAGCAACTGTACTTAAACTCCAAGGAATTTGAAGAAATGAGATCTCCCTATTGCCATCTCTGAAGCAGAAGGGCAAAGAGCAAGACGGCATGCATGCATGAGTCAATATTTAATGGTATTGCTTCAGCAAGCCTTCCTGGCATATAGATGTTGCATACTGCCTAAGGGCTTCAGGGTAGTTGTAAAGGGCCATAAGTAAGATCACGGACCAGCCCAAAGGCATCAACAGAGCCATGCAACTGTTCCAAGGCGCTTTCAGTGGTTAAGATCATGGAAAGGTCATTTCTAGATGGCCATGCACTCAAGGCACTGGCACAGGCCTGGCTCTGAGAACTGCAGGTCAGCTCTCCACTGGGCTGCATCGTTTGTAACACAACCATAGTCACAGCATATTTTTCTTTATCTCTGTTTTTTAATCTTCCTGCTCCCAATTCCTCCACCCTCTCCTCCACTAGATCAAAAGAACAATGCTGCTCTGCAGTGCCAGGAGCTGAGTGGATGTTTATACAGTGCTTTGAGATCCTCCAGGTAAAAGGTGTTAAGTACAAAGCACTGTCATTGCAATGACATGACTGCCAGCCAGTCTGTCAAACCTCCACCCCCGAGCTCATTAAGAAACAGGAATAGGGAGCCACATTCCTGCCTGTTCTCAACTGTTGTTCCCTTCACGGAAGGAAAAAGTAAAAGTTTAATTGCTTTGTTTATCTCAAATGCCACCTGCAGCTGGTTCCTTACCTGCCCATCTTTCTGCCTCTTCTTCCTATGGAAACCAAGCCTGCTTGGCCAAAAGAGCAGAAATAAGGCATACAGAAAGGTGGATTCAGAGAGCAATAGCTTGGATTCATCTTTCCTGTCTGCCTTGGAGCAAGTGGCAAGGACAAATTTCCCAAGGAAGTGGGCTAAGGGGGCTGTATCTTCCTTCCACTCTTCCCTGTGGCTGGTGCAATTATGCAACATGGAGCAGAGTAATGCAGCAAACACTGGCACATTGCTGTGCTATCTCCAAGCAGACTTGCTGGCACCATCCTCTACAGGAGGTCATGCCCCCCGTATCACAAGCAAAAGTACACAGAGAGCCCGAGGTTACCCCCTCTACCCTTCTCTAGTAACAAATGAAATTAAGATCCCTTTGGCCCATTTTCTTTGCTGCTATAAATCAGCACAACTGTTAGTTTTCTCTAACTGAGAATCTGGCCATCCTATCCTTAGTTTCTTTGCACTGATGGAATAACAAGCACCTTGCTGTCTTACTTATTTGCACCCTGTATGGGTACCACTGTGGTGGCAGGCCAGAGATGTGTAGTCTAGATGTCTCCAGCTGTGCATCATCCATAAAAAGCAAAATGTTTAATGACAAATGCTTTTCAGAGAAAGGAAGAGCTTTATGACAGGTAGGCATATTATTTCCAAGCATAAAAACAGCAATGTCCTGGCAGAGTGGCATTTTGCACAAGCAATGAACTTTGGCCCATTGTTTCATATATGACCCTTAACAAACCTCAAAATTTGCTTACACTTTCTTACAGGAGTCTGGTTACACCTACATCATTTACTGTGACTTGCAAATGATGTTGTTTGGTCTTTTTCTACCAGTGTACAAAAGATTTATGGCAGGGTGTAGCCATGTGGATGTCTTAAATCTTTTCTTTTGCTGAAAGAGACCCACAAAATCTACCTGTCTCCCGTATTTTTCAACACAAATGCAAGAAGAAAAATACAGCAATGAAAAGAATATTCTTGGCTCACTGAACTTCTCTCTTCTGAGCTACAAACGAAATCATAGAATCATAGAATCATAGAATAGTTTGGGTTGGAAGGGACCTTAAAGATCATCGAGTTCCAACCCCCCTGCCATAGGCAGGGACACCTCCCACTAGACCAGGCTGCCCAGATTACTTTTTTATTGGTATTCACTACCCTGAAGTGAATGTACAGCCAGCTCTGAAGCCCACCAGCTGAATTTGCATGAGCTTAAGAGAACCATCACCATCACTAGACCCAAAGTACACTAGCAACTCCACTGACTGCTCTATCCCTCCTTTGGAAGATCTTCTATATAACTGGGTATTCCAACGTGATGGGGGCTTGAGGCTTCAGCCTTCACAAAACCAAAGCAAACTCTCTGCTTTACTTTTGCTCAGAAAGGCACAAAGTCCTAGTTGTAATATCAGAACATAAGGATCAAATTAATTCTTCATCTTGGATCATTTGAGTTTTTGCCCCTGCTATCCAGTGCAGCTACTTTGCCTCCATGGTCCTCCTCAGACCACCTGCAGTCAGTCTATGGTGTCCCTGAAGCTGAGAAAGGATGCCTCACAACAAGCTTCTTGTCTGCAAAGAGTTATATTGGAAGAGAGCTTCCATAGTTGCCTCCTTTTGGCTAGCCTCCTCTAAGCCATGTAAACATGAGCTAAAGACACTCATGTTGTGCAACATATGCCAAACTTTTGTTGTGTAACTCAGCACAGGATATTTCTTTCATGCATTACTGGGACAAAATCTTTGAGGTTCATCACCATTTAGGCTGTGGCTGATAATATTGTATGCTGTAAGAAGAGGTTGCAAGAAACCATCAAACAAAGCAAATAATGAGAAAAAAATGCCTAGAAAAGTCATTACCTTGAACCTCTTCCTTGTCTTTCTTTCCTCTGAGGTCAACTGTTGCATCAGATTTTGCTCTCATGTCTCCTAATTCTTCTATCTAATGCATCTTGAGGGTGGGTCCTCACTCCACCAGCCTAAAATCTGACGAGTTCATGGGCTCAGCATTTCCTCAAGGCAATGAGGTCTGCAGGCCAAGGTCAAAGGCATGTTCATACATGATGCCCAGGTTATGCTAATAGATCAAACACACAGCAAGGCCCAATTCTCAGAGGTTCAGCAGGATCCAAATTAAACTACTGCTGTCACCTCCTTCCAGTTCCTATAAGTCTTTGCAGCTACATTAATGTCTTTAATTACTGGGGGTGTCTAGCCTCCTGGACTCTATAAGAATCTCCCAAATTGCATTCCTGGTTGAACAGGCTCTTCCTGCAGCTAGAGAAGACAACAAAAAAGCCCCACTGCCCCTAATGCTGCATTGTCCAGCCGTAGAATTGGATCTGATGGGCAATGGTACCTTGAAAAGCGAGGTCATCTGCAGGCAGGATCTGACCTTCAGGTAGGATGCCATCACCCTAATACAATTTGTGCAGCACCTGGATCTAGTAGAACTTTAGCATTTGTGCTTGTGATGGCACACAGCAGACACACAGTACAGGAGAAATGCCAACAAGCCTTACCAATCTCTATGCAGAACAACCCTGGCATTTTCCAGATCGTGTCTGCAGTTACAGAGTGGTTTTCTCTACCTTCCTAGCCATTCACTGAGCCCTGATAGTCTCAGTTAAACTGCAAAGACTTCTCTCAGAGAGCTGTGGTTTGCAGTACAGTTGGGTAGTACACCCAGAGGTAGGGGAGTATGGATTCCCCCCCAACCCCTGCCTCATTTCCTCTTCTTGATGAATGGTGCTTACCACACCAGTAGATAAACAGCACTTTGTTTCTCCTGAGGCCATATGTCAAGCATGATCTTCAAGACCTGTTCTGACAGCATAAGTCTGTGTCTCCTTTGTGCTGCTCAGAGACTAATCAGAGAGACTTCAAGAGGCATGGCACACAAGCACTGAAACCCACTGTTGGTCACATGAAGGCACTATTCCAGATCCTGGTCTGAGAAACACCGAAGATTTCTCCCTCCAGCTTTTCACTCTCTTCCTTGCTCCACCTCTTCCTCCTTTGGACCAGCACCTGCAGATATTCCTGTTTGCTTTTTGACTTCAGGAAAATTCTTAGATCCCAGTTCCAGGACCAAGTTGTTGATACCTGAACCCTGATCTAGATTCCTCCCCACTGGAGGAGAAAGACAAACTACATGACCTCTCTTACTACCTAGCCCAGTTTCATACAAAAAATATCTGAGACTCAAATGAATCAGACTCACAGCTAATTTGAAATCAAAAGTGTTGTAGAAAAGCAATTAAGTTTTGTCCAAAAATCATTACATCTGAATCAGCTGACTTTTTATTTTTTTTAAGTAGCAAACAAAGCAGAACTGGTGCCGTGTGGTACAGGGACTCTTCATAACTAGACTGTGGCAGTTCATGAACAAGAACTGTAATAAATTCAAGAAGTCCTTTTCTAGAAGAACTATAAATGTCTCCATCATAAGAGAAGAGTGAAGAAGTAAAACCCTGTTAATCTCACTCTTGTGTTTGCATGGAATGATATACCTGATAGTCAGGTTACCTCTGCTTTCATGGGCAGGACTGTGAAAGAATCATAGTTGAGAAGACCCTAGTGAACCTGTCTAAAATTTTGCATGGTGTGAGATCACAGAATCACACAGA
>VZTY01024496.1:0-24064 GCA_013400935.1 Turnix velox
CAACCTAAACTCTTCTATGATCCAGGAGGATCCTCAGATCCAGATGCACATCCTGGTAATGCCCTAATTTCATAGAAGAGAGCCAGAAGACATGCACCATTCCCCCTTTCCACTCCTCCCAAGCCCTGGTTTCCCCATCAAGGGGAAATCAACGTAGCTTATACTTATGAGATTTCATATCTAAATAACTTTACTCTGAGAGAAAATTTTCAGTATCAGAAAATTAATAAATACTAAATTACTAAATTCCTTAATTTATTTAGAAAAGTGTTTATATCAGCTGCAATGGCTTTTACAAGAGCCAGATAGTCACAAGACATATGCTGGGTTTCAGGTAATTGAATACTATTTAGGCAAATCATTATCCTTTTAAACTGACAGGGAGTTGTATTGAACTCACACAAACATATTAGATACTTCGCTAAGCAAAAAAACCCACATCTAAATATCAGAAAATGCAGCTACAAGAAGCCTCACCTTAAGCCATGCAAAGACATTTTATTTAAATACCTTTACTGCTACCTGTATTTCCTTGTATACAGCTAGTAGAAGAATGGAGAGTAAGCCATTGGGCACCAGAATTGAGGGAAGAAAGAGGAAGACTTGGGACAACTGCATTAATAGCATTTTTTCAAAAAACTAAACTATATAAACCATGGATTTTTGCAGATATATTTCTGCCATTCCTATGTTTACCGTTCCACATCCACCAGTTGATGTCTGTTGATTTAACTTTCATGTTTTAAGGCAGAACGTGTTGCACTGCACAGACCAATATCTTTGGCAGTGTTGCCGCCTGGAAAATGAAAACTGCACGACCAAAATAGTTGCTCAGGAGAGACTCCTGGAAAAGACTTCTATGGAAAAGACTGAATAGTGTGAAATTGTTGGCTTTCCCCTTTCAGTGCACAGTGCATTTTGGCAACATTTATCCTAAGTACGTCATCAGTGAAAACAGAAACACTGAAGACCAAAATGCTCACTGGGAAGGCAATGAACAATCTTCTCTTGAGAGCAGAGGCCAGGAGTATATTTTAAGTACACTCAAAATAGCTATGTACAAGTAGGGGAGGAAAAGGAGTTTACTCATTAAGTGTTAAGCTCAACATTTTAATAATTCCTTTGAATTTTATTGCCTAATTTAAGCTAGTCTGGGTTTGCTTTTTTGAGATTCTGTGCAATTTCCCTTTTACCTCTATGGGAATAACAGGTGCATTTGAGTTCTTAAAATGAGCTCTTTCAGTGCCTCAAATGTTAATCATAGTTGGTTTTTTTTCACTATATGAAAATTTATAGCTGAAGTGTTAGAGTTCTGTAGAAGGTAGAACTTGTTTTTTCCTTCCCTATAGTCTCCCTGCAGAAAGACTTTTATTCACAGAAAATTCACAGGAAAAAGGAGCTGTGAAGTTATCCACTGCAGCTCCTAAAAAAACATTCTTATATTAAGAGCAATAATTTGCTTTACTCATTAAGTCTGTAAGAAGCAGCTAAAAAGGACTGTGCAAATCCTCAAAAATGGGTCTGGCTCAAAAATTTTTTTCCTCAGTCCCCCACTGGAAACACCATGGCTAGGTGAAGTTCCCCTCTTTTATGCCTCTGTCTGGTTCAGTTGAAGTTTTCATTTGCAGTCATACTAAATTTTCACTAATGTAAAGATGCCTTGAAGACCTCATGACAGATGAATTGTCTCCAACATCCCAGAAAGTTGGAGCTCTCAAGCCACATGCCTTCTTTACTACCTGACTGTTTCTCCAACTTGGATGGAAGCCCCATCTGGGACTTAATTTATCCTTTCCCTTAATTACTAAAATGCTTTAATTGTTAACTTATTTAACAGGAAAAATATCAGACCACAGAATTTCCTAGAAAATACGTCCGTTCTGAATATAAGTCAGTATACTAAAATGAAATTTCATATGTAAAGTATTTCTTTAAAAACACAAATTCAATTTAAAAAAAGAAGTTTAAATCCATTACTCTAGCCTACTTTCATTTAGTAACTTTTCAACTTGACTCCAGACAATGCAAACACTATTTTACCTTCAGCTGACAGCAGGAATATGTGGGATGCCCAGTAGCACATGGCACTGCCTGACAAGAGATGATCCAGTCAGCTCAATACATAGGCAGAAACATTCTCCAAAAGCAGCCTCTGTGAGCCTGATCCTGCAAGGTGCTGAGAGAGCCTCAGTTCCTGCCGACTGCCATGGGAATTGAAAGCAGACAAAAAAGTTACAGGAGATGATCACTATCTCCAAGACCTGGGCCCTTAAGGGGCTCGGATTTCAAATGCCTGGTTCTTACTGCAGATGTGCAACAGAAATAAAACTTCCTACAGCTCCAAGAAGCTGTTACATTGGAACAGATCATGGCCAAATCTTAATGCTTACAGGGACATTAGATCTCCTTCCTAAAGTATAGGAGCCAGCAGAACGGATGAGCACGTTATAAAATCAGGTTGAAAGCAAAGACATTATGTCCCAGCCAAGAGTGATAGTTAATTTGCTTGTGGTTCCAATTACAAAATCATCTTTCCCCAAAGCAGAGGGGAAAAAACATCCCCAAACCCCAGAAAATGGCAGGTATACAACAAATACAGCTCTTAGGATAGCATTTCTGTTTAAGTATATTCATAACATCAGAAGGGCAGACAGCTGACAGTATGAAGATAATTCACCTTTGACTCAGGGAGGCTCAGTGGTATTTCTCTCTCCAAAGCCTATGTTACCATGAGACTCAGATGCTGCTTATACTCCCTTCTCCTTATCCCAGCACAAATCACACCAGGACCACAACTCCTTATTTCAGAAAGGTGTCCTTCTCCACAGCTTCTTTCATTTCTATTCCCTTTCTGGCCCTTCCTCAGATTCCTGCACTACTCTTAGCTGTATGCCAAGCAGTTACTTATCAGGGGCTGTCATTATGAGCAGTTCTTTGGATTGTGGCAGGTTCATCTTTACCCTGCATAATTGGTTATATATTGCAGTAGTTCAGTAGCCTCTTCCAGCACAATGTATTTATCACCATTTTAGTGCTGTTTTTGTAGCCTAGTGCTTGAAGAATTGATCATGCTAGCTTGAAGATGAGAAAACTGAGATGAGTCCATAATCTACTTGTTTGGGGTTTTTTTTTGCTTTTTTTTTTGGCTTTTTTTTTTTCTTTTGCTCCAGAAAAGTGCCCCGTTCAACAGGCTGTTAGATCGAAGATTAGCACTATAATTTTTTTTTTTATTAAAGCTGCTATGGCTGCCATGCTGCTAGATAAGCTCATAAAACTTTTGAGTCAGCTTTTCATCTGGCAGTTGATTTTGTCTGATTTGGCTTTGTCCTTAATTTTTGCTTTCTTAATATTTGCACTGCTAAGTTTATGTCTGGTCATAATAGAATCTTTTCTTAAATGACCAGCAAAGTTTTTGGTTTATTTACTAGTTTTGAATAGGTGTGACAAACATCTCATAAATATTACAGAAGATTTAGTATTTAAAAATTGCATTGATAATCACTCGGCTCAGACATGTCATTTGATAGCAGGCCAAGGATGCTCTTTACAAATTCACAACCTGATGTATTTAAGTTAAAATAGGTAGCTAAGCAAGGTATATGAAAGGAGAAAAATGACATAGGAGACCAAACAAAAAAAGATCCTTTCAACAAAAACCACTAAATATGTATGACTATTCCAGATGTTTCACAAGATGAAACAAAACATGCAGTCTTTGTTAGCAGATTGATGACAGAGGATTAAAATGGCTGGGCAAAAAAATTCCAAGGCACTGAATATATGACACCTGAAGGCTTCAAGGTTAGTCTGGGAGCCCAAGAGAATAGATACTCCAGGATGTCGATCATCCATCAGGTATCTGTACGAGACCAAAGGAAACCACTAAAGGGGAAAACATTAAAGGACATTCATGAACAGGAGGAGAATGAGTATATTCAAACATATGGAAGAATTACTGCACTTTGTTCATGGATTTATTTTTACCTCCAAGAAGATAAAGAACTAGATCCCAGAGCATTTAAGTGCATCGAGGCTTGGGATATGAAGTTTGGATTTGATTACAAGTCCCCGTAAGGTTGCATTTTTCACCTCTGTAACAATAAGAGCCTGAAGTTACATGCAGCTGAACCGATTCTGTGTCAGACAGCATGTGGTATTTTGATGTCTCTGTTTTAATCCTGTAGTTCCCAGTCGTAACATTAAAATATGTAAAATCCTCTAATAGTTGTCTTTGTTTATTATTCTTGAAAGTGTTTAGCTAAAAAAGAAAAAAATGCACTCATGAAGAAGTCACCATCCTGCATTTCAACATGAACTAATAGGTTTGCTGTGTCTCCTAATAAAGTAGAACAAAAAGATTCAGTCAAATGTGGGCTGACAACAGCAGGACTAGGGGAAATGGATCCAAGTTGAAGGAGGGAAGATTTAGGTTGGATGTTAGGGGGAAGTTCTTTACTAGGAGAGTGGTTAGGTCCTGGAACAGGCTGCCGAGGGAGGTTGTGGATGCCCCGTCCTTGGAGGTGTTCAAGGCCAGGTTGGACGGGGCCCTGGGCAACCTGATCTAGTAAATGTGTTTGGTTGGTGGCCCTGCTAGGCAGGGGGGTTGGAACTACATGATCCTTGAGGTCCCTTCCAACCCGGGTCATTCTGTGATTCTGTGTGATTCTGTGTGGAATCATCTCCAAGACAGGTCATTGCCTCTTATGAATTGCATTATAGGTGCCCAAAGAAAAAGAAAAATGTCTACATCTTCTCTTCTAAAAACAGACTAGGCTTTTGATTACATCTATATTAGTATCAGCATCTGCAGCAAGTTAGATAAATGATCAGTCATACTATGGCATTGTTATCATCTAACAGTTAGCCATCAAAGTGTGATTGGAAAAACTCACTTTCTTGCTCCCAAAAGGCAGTCACGACTTCCAGAACTCTCTGAGAATGGTAGATGAGCCCTCCACAGCAGAAGTCCTTTTTGCCATGCTCTCAAAACCTTTCTATCTTCCATTCCAGCCTTTGCTCAAAATGAGATCCAGGACCAGCTTGCCTTTAACGGATGCATCATATCCATAAAGTGCTGTCCATATTCTCTCTATTCCCCAATGTTATGTAATGCTAAAGTAATTTTTATGTCCTTTTTTAGAAAACAAAACTAAACAACAACAATAAAACCCCCACAATCCTAAATGTAGTACTAAAAGCTGCCATTTTTACAATTCTAGTCTAGACTTCCTAAACAAAAGTCAAGCTCCTTAAAGTGGAATAAGAACTGCAGTGTACAACAACCTCCAGCTGGGTATAGGTATTCCTTCTGCAGTGAGGACTCTGCACATTGGAGCTGCTAACACCTAGTGTGTAAGGGCTATAGGTAATCCTAGGGCACAGAGAACTGATGCCACAGCCACCAAAACTTTCAGTGAACTGCCATTCCTGCACCCAGCTCTCCTCCAGCCCTCCACATCAGTATGGAAATCTCTATTGTTTAACTTGTTGCGCTGACTTTCCAATGTGGGTGTTAAACAACTTTAGAATCTCTAGCTCATTTTCTTTGGCTTTCATCCACTCACTGATATTTATTTTCAATCTGGCACTTAAATACTGGTGGAAAACCAGATCCTAGCAAAATCAACAAAGGTGTTAGATTCAGCAAGACCACTGTTTTCCATATTCTTGCTAAGTTCGACATGATGGTAAGATGTAGCTCAGTCAATATATGGCACGGAGGAATTTCCTCAGGAGGAGAGTACTAATGCTGCTGGCATTAGGGAAACAAAATAAGAAGATAAACAGAGAGGCAAGGTTGAGAGAAAAGAGTCTATCTTTGTAGATCATTTAGAGGAGACTGAATGCAGAAACTGAGTAACTCAAATCTGAAAGAAAGCAAGTCCTGTGACCTTTAACGAATAATGCTCAAGGATGGTGAAGAAGGAGATGAAACTGAGTACAGGTATTTCTTATTTTTCTACTCCCTTTAATTTACTTGCTGCTAATTCTGCCAAGAATATCAGAGAGAGAAGAAAATAACACAACCATTCCCAAGAATATTTGTCCAAAAGGTTCATAGAACAAATTGTGACTGTGTTAGAAACAGGTCATAACATCGATGCTTCTTTCATCAGCTATCACATCACCCTGAAAAGAGAAGCAGAAGTTTGACTCGGAGAACTGCTTCAAATACTGGGGAAGAACCAGAGCCAGTGCCAACAAATCCAGTGTTAGACAAAGGATGTGCTGAATGACTTCATACACAGAGCAACATCTGAACTGACCTGATCAATGCTCTCAAGCCAACACCAGATGGATCTGCAATGGACATCCAAATGTAACAGCCTGGGTGCAGCTCAGAACCTCTTCTCCTGCTCCAAAGATTAAAAAACCCAAGAAAAACATATCTGACATTTCAAAACTCAGAAGTGATACTGAAGACCTAAACTCAAATTCCTATTCCAAAATAAACAGGTCTCCAAACAGATTTTTGCCTTGTTAGGAGAAATGGTATGATATAGGATTCTTATCCAAGGTAATAAAGATGAGATCCAACTATGCAGAGCCAACTTGTGAACCTAAATGGCTAGGGAATAAGGTGATAGAATAAATTTAATATAGTAAACGTAGAATATAGCACATGGAGAAAAAACAATGACAACTTTGTTCAGAAAAAGTTGACTTTGAAGTGGTTATTTCTAGTCAGAAGCAGAGATCTTGCAGTCATCACATACATTGTCATGAAAATATCAGTTCAGCGGTTTTTACAAAAATAAAATAAAATTCAAATTTATAGTCTCATCAAGCCAGCATGGTGCCAGAAATACTGATCAAAAAATAATAAATGGAACTTTTTTTAATCTCAAAATTTTTTTCAGAGGCACATTTGCATAAACCAGAAAAACCTTCTAAACTTCTGAGGCAGAGCTGCTGCTTCTTTTTTCCTTACACAGAAGCTTGACTTTAATCCACAGGTATCGGTCATCCTTTATACAATCATCACTGCTTAGATTCTACATTTATATTTTTCTGTAAACACCTACTTCTGGCCTCAAAGACAGGATACTGACTAAGAGATCTGAGCCAGTTAAACGGCTCTTCAGTCCTCTTCCCTCAGAAGGGAAATGAATGGAAAGCTTTTACAGGGACATGAAGACTGCTTTTATCTATCTGCCTTTTCTCCTGCCACAGAAAAAGCACCCCATAGTGAAGTAAAAAGGGGCACAAACCTGCCCAGTTTTAGAAAGAAACAGAAAGAAAATACTTGAGTGTTCTTAACAAACCTTTCCAGAATAAAAGTGAAAAATTTAGTATAGTTCTTCACAGTGAGCAGTGGCAACATTTTCTATTTATTCTTCACCTACTGAAGATGTCTCAAAAGTAACAAGCATATCCATGCCATTTTCAATTTGCGTTGAAATCCCTCAACTTTGCCAAGATTCTTCTAAGAGTCCTACCTGATTCTCACAAGTAAAAGGGAATTCAAACCAAAACTTACTTAGTTACAAAATATTACATAATCTTTATGTTTCATGTTCTTTGTTGTGGTGTCTGAACACTTGAACAAGAATAAAATCATGTTTCTCATCTTCTAGATTAAGTTTTATGAAATATGGTAATTTGCTACCAATTTTTAGTCTCATTGACACTTGAAATTAGAAGTAACAGAAAAATAATTCATTATCAAGATGAAGTATACTAGATGATGTCATTCAAAAATACAGTAAAAATACAAATTAGTGCCAGGATCAGGAGAGAGAAAAGAGACACCCTTGAGGAATGAGAAAAATGTGGAATACTTTATCAGCTTAGCTCTTTTATAGTTTTCCCCCTGCATTCTAGGTAGGGGAATAAGATTTTGTGAAATTTCTGCCATAAATGCCTGCAGTGAACTAGCGAGTAAAACTGAAACCTATTGACTTTATCAAACACTGACACAGATTCATTGCACAAAAATTGAGTTTGAATCCCAAAGAGGTTTGCAACAGCCATGCTTAAAACCTTGTTGCTGCTTTGTTTCATCTGAAGGCTACTAAATGTGTGTCTTTCCTGTCCTTTCTTGCTCTGTTGAAGTCATTATCAGCACAACTCCTTCTGGGCCCCGCTGGCTCTGCCAACTCCCATAGCAGATTTGGTATTTACCAGCTGCAGAGTAATTCAGTAGCACTGTATTTCCATAGATGGAAACAAAAAAGCCCAGAGAATCAAAAGTGGAGAAAGAAACTGAACAGAGTTAAGCTTCGAAGGATTTTCAAGGGTAGCGTTTATTTTCTTCATTTAATAAAATTTAGTTTCATGAAGTATTATTACAGCAACTTAGTCTGAGCAAATTTCACTCCATCTACCCCAGCACCTCCAGCTCAATTCGTAATCTACTGAGGAGACTCTCTCAACACTCTCAACAGTCTCCGAAGTTGTGATTAACACCATTTCTTTCTCTGCTGTGATCTGAGATCTCTTGATCTCAAAATGCTGGATGCCATACTTAGTAACACACCTAGCTTTTTGCCAAAAAAAAAAAAAAATTGAATTCCTGCTGACACCTCACATGGAAAACAGCTGAGTGAATCAAGTACCATTTTGTGGTAAATCTAATAAAAATTTAACTTTTTTAAAGAATTGGAATTACATACCCATTCCCCTGTAATTATCAGGACTAAGTAAAAACCTCAAAAGAGGAACTGCCACTTCATGGAACTGATAATAGAATTTTTCAGGGTATTTTGTGAGAAAGAAAATATTTACAGAATAGTTTTAAACCATGGAATTAGTCCATGTATTCAGTTTATAGACAGATTGATAAATGTTCTAAAAAAAGTTCCTAGTGGGTCTTAAAAAAAGAAAATTGAGAGTATATACCTTTTAACCCTTAAACTTCAAATTTTTCACTAATCTTGCTATGACCTTTATACTTTAAAAAAGACCACCTTCCAATCATATCACACTTTCTGCTCTCTGCCCTCTACTCTCAACTGCCTTTCTCACATGTGTTCTTAACAACATATGCATCTAAGGGTATGTTGACACCACCTTGAGCTTCCCTACAATCCACTTCACCTGCCTGTGAAGAATATGTATTTTGTTACCTCTGTACTTTATCAGCTTCCAGGAGGTAGTGGATGTTAGTACAATGATCTTGCTGAAAAGATCATTGCTGAAAAGCAAGATCACTGAACTTCAGTCCTAGTTCCATTTTCAGGGCTTCTCACTCTAGAAATTTAAGAGAAGTCCATCAACTATAACTGTTAACATCCTCAATAAGTTCATATTTTTTATAGAAAGTGTTTTGGGATTTCTCAAAATTAAAGTTTCCCCATATAACCCACCTTGATTATAAACCAAGAGCAGTACATGAAGGCCAGAGTTTTGCACAACCTACTGAAACATGAGCTGTGTTACATTACATCAAATATACTAAAAAATTACAGTATTTTATGCAGTATATAGTACCCCCACAATGGAAGTTTTTCAGTCCTGCTTAAGAAATGAAGATTTTTCTTGCACGGATTAGAAGAGCTCTCAACAGTCTCGCAGCACAAGCATGGCACACAGATCTATCCATTTAAGATAGTGCCTGCATATTTTACCATCTGTCTCTCTCATGCTGTTGTGAAAAAATTATGCCAGGACAATCAAAAGCCTGCATTTAAAGATTTGTTGAAAATACTATTTAGTTAAATGGTGCTTGCCTGCAGTTCTTACAATATGGTATTTATTTATGGCTTCCTTTCTGCCCCCTCTGTTATAGTGCAGCTAAAGCTCCATTACAGCTGCCAAGATAACTTCCCAAAGCAGGACCATCCCCTTGTTGACCTCAGAGGCTTCCCTGCAAACCTCAGCAACACATCTGTCTTGCTAAGCATAACTTTGTGTTTTAATCAGGGCCTAGAATTTAAAGTTACTCCCATTTTACTTGCTCAGAAACAACAGGATTGAATTAATGAGTTTTTGTGGCCACTCAAGAGGATACCTTAAAATTATTTCTGGTATAATATTTATTATGTAAATCAAAGTTCTCAGTTCCCTCCAAAATTTAGACAGTCACATTGGAGGAAGTTGAAACAATGAAAAATACTTTGTCTTACAAATCAATCACTTTACAAAACACAGCTGTTAACACTAAAAGCTCTTTTCAACGTTGATAAACAACAATGTAAAGTGACATAGCCAAGAATTAGATAAAGCTGAGTTGAAAATAAGATTTACTAAGGTAGTAAAAAAAAACATAGAAAAAATATCTTTGATGGCTTCCTTATTTTATATTAAGCCCCAAAGAAATCACCATTAGTATCAGGAGTATCTTTTTAAATGCACTGTAGCAAAATAGAAAACTATCACAGGAATTAGGGGCTTTTGTTAATGTGCTATATATTATTTTAAGGTCTAGCATGACAGAAGGCTATGTATGTATGGTTTTATTTATATTGCCTCAGCATGTATGTTTGCTAAGCCTATTTCATGATGTATTAGCCTCCCTCTCCTAATTGCCACATCAAATTTGAACTTCAATCTAATTCCTGAGTACTGTTTTCTACCTTCTGCAGAGGGTCTGGTCTCATGAGGCCAGAGGAGCCCTCATCAGACCTCCTACTGCCTCCCTCCTAGCTGACCTCAGGAAACATGATTTTGCTCCTCGTGCCTCAGTTCCTACTCCATCTCACTCTGGCAAAATATTTAGAATAGGATCCTATTCACTTATTACTTCATGAGGACACTGTGTATTTATTTTTGCCTTCAGAAATCCTTAAGTATGTCTTTATTTCCTAAGAATAATCTTTTCAACAGCAACAAAGGGGAAGGAATAGAAGATCAGCAATAATGAGAGGTGCTGTCTGTCAGAAGTTATCAGTGAAAATATTCAAGGTACCCCTGCGTTTCTAAATATGCACTTCTTTTATTTAACTTTTAAAAATAACTTAATCTGTTTGATATTTATGTTTTCTTAATAAATGAATAGAGATTTTGGTGTCATGGTGGCAGGTCTGCACTGTAATGATATCATCAGTTGTCAGTGTTTGTTGATATTAAATTGGCTCTCCAGCTGAGAATATTTCTCTCTAGTGCAGTATTTCTTTTCTCCTTGCAGCAGTATCATGTTCCTTCTCATGCAGGGCTCAACAGTCCCCAACTGTTCAGACAGCTATTATTAATATACCAGGTTATGAAAATTTACTAATTTTTCACTACTCTCCAAATGAAGGAAGACATATCCAGGTAAGACAAAACAAATGCTAAAATCAGTCACTTAACCTCAACACTAAGATTTGTTTACAAGCTTTATTTCCCTGATCAATAGCTTCATTAAAGACTCTTTCTTGCTTTTAAACTATTTTACATTATTTTCAGACTCTATTTTAGATTACTCTCAACTTACTCTTTTGAGTTAATTAATTGGCACCTCCAACCAACACATGCTACAACACATGAAAGCATCACAACTTTCAAAGCACCACTTCGTTGCATTTTAACAAATTTATTGCTCTGTCAGTCACCAGGTGTTGGAGACATCTCCATTTCAAGCCCCAGGTCAAGGACTACCTATGCATCCTACATTAAGCAGTCATAAGGAACAATTATATGGCATTCTTAAAGCAGAGATCAAAACCCTGAACTTTTTCCATTCCAGATAGCAAGTTCCTCTGTGGTTCAATGATTCTCATATGATTATGTACAAGATTCCACAGAAAAAGAGACTCTGAAAAGGCAAAGGCATGGAGAAAGGCTCCACACTATTTAGAACGCACATGTACTGGCAGACACTGCATAGAAAGGGCAATAGCACACAGACTTTTCTGAGAGGTTGCCGTCATGATGTGTTTTTCCCAAGAGTCAGCTGTGCACAATCACATGGGAAGATTTCAAAGGACTCCACCTGAAGGCATTGCAACAACTCTACACACTCAAGGACACATACAAGAGCATAAATTGGACAACCAACGCAACTTTATTAGCTAAGGAAAGGTGCTGAGGATCCAAGTCTTCCGCCTCTACAAATCTGCCTCACTTGAGGCATTGTTGTGAAGTCAGGCCCTCCAGGACCACTGACACTTTATAGAATCATAGTATGATTTGGGTTAGAAAGGGACCTTAAAGATCATCTAGTCTCACCCCCCCGCCATAGGCAGGGACACCTCCCACTGGATCAGGTTGCTCAGTGCCTTCTCCAGCTTGACCTCAGTAACTCCAAGAGAGGGGTCATCCACATCCTCTCTAGGCAACCTGTTCCAGTGTCTCACCACCCTCACTGTAAAGAACTTCTTTCTTATATCCAGCCTGAATCTGCCCTCTTCCAATTTACATCCACTATTCCTAGTCCTGCCATCACATATCCTATTAAAAAGTCTTACCCTTGCCTTTATGTTGTCTTTCTTAAGGTATTGATAAGCTACTGTGAGGTCCCCCCTCAGCCTTCTCTTCTCCAGGCTGAACAACCTCAATTCCTTCAGCCTGTCCTCATAAAGGAGGTGCTCTAGCCCTCTGATCATCTTCGTGGCCCTCCTCTGGACCCACTCCAAAAGCTCAATGCCCTTCTTATGTTGAGGGCTCCAGAACTGGACGCAATGCTCCAGGTGGAGCCTCACCAGAGCCGAGTAGAGGGGCAAAATCACCTCACTTGACCTGCTGGTCACACTTCTCTTGAAGCAGCCCAGGATTCAGTTGGTCTTCTGGTCTGCAAATGCACACTGCCAGTTCATGTTTAGTTTCTTGTCCACTGACACCCCCAAATCCTTCTCTTCAGAACTGCCCTCAAGCCACTATCAGGATCTTACTCAAAGTTTAAAGTCCATTTGAAAACTTCAGCCTTTAGCCATTTGCTAATTCTCCTAAATCCTAACACCTTCTGTGAAGGGCAGAACAATGATTCCCAAATTACTGGCTTCCCAGTGCTCAGCTAGAGCCATTCAGCTAATGAAAACAACAAGCTGAGCTCCAGAGAACGTACTGCATAACTTTGAGAGATGATTAAAAGCTTATAAATGATATATAAATCCTGCTGCAAACCAGATTGACTGGTAGGTATCTCTTCTTTCCAAAGGACTTGGGCTTTACCTGGCACGCTAGAAATTCTTGTTAACTTACGCCAAGTGTAACACTTCCAAATGGTGTTAGAGCTCAAATACTCTGCACTTAAAATAGGCTACACACAGATAAGGAGAGAGAGAGAGCCAAAGGGAGACAGACAAGGTTCATAAAATATACTCTAAGCACTTTATTTTGCTGCCTTGGTTTAATACAATATATTTTGATTACTTTACCCCCCTTGTCCCCCCCCAAAAAAGCTGCGACTTTCAATGAGGCCTGAGGAAGTCCTCCCAAAGAGTATGGCTTTTAACCTGTAGGCATTCACACCATGGTTCCCAGTACAGCCTCACAAAGCAGTAGGACTGGCTGTTCCAATTACTCCAAGGATGCCCTCTACAGAGAAGTGCCCTCTTCCTCACATATGCTATATTTCCAGGCCTCTTCCCAGGCAGAGTGATTCCCCCACGAATTCCCAGCTAGAAACCTTTCCTAGCCTCTCTGCGAAAACCCAAAAACACCAGGATAGACAGGGGTGACAACTCATTTTCTTGCTCCCAAGTGGTTCCATAGTCCACACCATGCACCATAACAGAAGGAATTGCTTGAGTGGTATCAAGCTTGCCTTCTCACTCCCCATTTCTTTACCCCAGTGCGCTAGAAAAAGCTCCTTATCATACACTGGCAGCAAAAAATATTTTGATCTAAGAGTTTTCCCCTCCGTATTAGTTCATGGGATTTAAATGCATACAATAGAGCAAATGACATATTAGGATATATTCAGCTTTTGGCAGATCACTGAACAACATGAGGATTTTTTTCATCACAGTTTATGTCCTGTCAGATCCTTTGCATGATAGTTATTGAGTATTTTCTGCAATAATAATTCTTCATTGGTTAAAATCTTTGCTTCCTCTTCCAAATTTCTTTCTTTTTTTACCTAAAAAGTACTCCTTTAACTTACATGAAGTAATATGAGCAAACATTACCCAGTTTGTCTAAAAGTGCCAGTGACAGTAGTGAGCAGCAGTCCTCTTCTTGGAAACCATTCTAACACTGAACTATGGCTCTAAACTCTGAATCTGATTAATTTTGTAAACATTTCTAATAAAGGATGTAAATGATCTCATCTTTTTTGCTTGGGCCACTTGCAATTTTTTTCTCTCTTTTGGGTTTCATTGTAAACATGGAATTAGTTGTGATTAACAATACAACTCATTTTAAAAATATACAAAAATAGCTAAGAAATCTTGCTCAAAGATTAATCCAGTCCACCATATACTAGAGAAAACATCCACAACTCTGATTTCTCCTACACCTCCTACTAATCACCTCAGCCTTTTTAGCTGTATTGAGTTCCACTGCAGTAAGTTCCCAAGATGCTTCACTAAACCATCAAACTTACAGTTTCTTGATTGAGAAACAGAGTTTAAATAATAAAATAATTTCATCTTTACCTGGTATATTTTATCTGCCATCAGCTAGAGCATATATCCAGGACAATCACAGAACAGGAGAAAGAGTGAGCGATTAACAACCAGCCAATAGATTCTCCACCTGAAAGAAGAAAACAGAATACCATCAGAAGTATCTCCTGTTCAATTTCAGATATATAACCATTGCACAAGTGAATGATATTCCCCTCAGTATCTATTTTCAAAAAAATTACATTCAACAGAACAACTGGCAATGACTATTTTTTCTTTCGCTCCATGCCTTACAAATGCAATGCTGCTACATGTTTTACACACATAAAAGATGGGAATGCTCTCCAGTGGAGCATTAGTGAGAAGAACAGAACTTAGCAGTGGCTCTGTAGAGCATTCAGAAGCTCCAAAAAGATTCCTCAATCAAAATCCAAATATTTGGAAATAAATTAGATCTTGCCAAATATTTAATAAGAACTGGGAAAATCACATGGCATAAAACACTAATTACTGTCCTGTAGTAAATGAGAAGTTTTTACTGAAAGGGAAATAGATGATTCTCTCTTTCCTTGCCTGCTGCTGCAGTTTCTCATCTGGAAGGAAAGCAGAGACCTTCTTGCAGCAAGAAACAGTCTGAAAACAAGTATCAGCTAGCCAGATTTTTTCTAAGACATACTGCTTAAATATAAGTTAGAGTTAAGACAGCTGACTGCATTTCCTGATAGGAGAAAACAGTAAAGAAAACCTAGATATCTGATAAACAAAAAATGTTCTTCAGAACAACTGACCACTCCTGACTTTATTCTTCTATGGCTGTTCGTGAACACAGACCACTGATTCTCATCAATTAACTACTTTTAAAGGATTTGTGAAAGGCAAACAAAAAAAGCAATCAAGTATTATGAAGCTTAAATTGTCTATAAAATGTTCTGTACCAGCAACGGGAATTATTTCAATCTGTATGTTCTTTTTAAATTTCTAAGCTTCCTTACCATTTTGCTCAGGTAGGAACCCCTTTCCAATTAATTCTCAGTTAATCCTCAGTTTAAATCTCAGTTAATCTCCACCCTTCTACAAGTAAATAAATCCTTTCTACCTCAGAGGTGAAGATGGTGAGGCTTCTCGTAAAACTCACTAACTTATTCTGTGAGCCAGGCATTTTTTAGAACTGTGAAGGAAGGTGATAGATAGGCTAAGTCTGAGTGATGTTTAACCTGTTATTTCACAGGAAAGTGCCCAAGAGAAAAAAAAAATTCCAGGGAGGACAATGGAGGACATATTGACTTCTTGCTGCTGCAGCCACCTCCCCAAAATGAAAAGAGTTTTGCTGGCATAATGTGCTGTAATTTATAAACCATTTCATACACAGTTGTCCAAATGTCTTCAGAAAACCTGGCCTAGCAAGTATAAGAGCTGCATTAGCTAAAATCACCTCAAGGGTTATCAGTCTATCCATCTGGCTTTCTTGGGAAGTGGGGATGGAAAAGAGCCTGCAGGAATTTAGTTGTATCTCTGCCAATGGAAGACTGTTCCATACTGTGTTCATAGAGGTTCATTCCAGTTTTTAATGACTCAAGCAAGGAGCTCCCACCATATTCCTCCAGAGACTACTCTCTATCATAAAAGATTTCAGTGTAAAGAAACAACTCCTCACACTCAGCCTAAAATAGTCCCTTGCTGACTTTTCCATTCATCTCTATTATATACATACTGCACAGCAAAAGCCAAGCTGCTCTCACTTACATCATACAATCCTTTAAAAGTTAGTCACATTGCCTTGGTGTAATGCCGAAAAGAATTTGTCCTCACACTTTGTTCTTCAGAAAGTCTTGATGGAGAGCAGCAGTTTTATTTTCACAACATACAATAATGAATAAAGGGCATAAACCGGCAGGAACCTCATATGAAATGGAAGTCTGAAATTGTGCATTAGCCAGGCCCTTTTTGAAAGTTGTAAAAGAAATGAAAGGCCACAGTCCACTGGGATATTATAAATCAAAAAAGCACTGGAGAGTGTGTAGGTAGCAGAATGATCTCATTTATCAGCAAACAATTTGCAGACCAAACACAGCCCACGTGCAAATTTTCCCATTGTAAGTCTGTTCCTGTGTAGAGCTGCTGTGTCTTGGTCCTTCAGTTCCATTAAAAGGTATCCTAAACAATAACAGCAACAAGAACTCGTTGTTAACTTGCCAAGCCCTTGGCTCCTAACAGTAATATTTATTCAGGGAGTGTTTTATATTTTACACATTCTTATGTTATAAGCAGTCATCTCTAAGGATAAGGAACTGCTGCAACTCCATACAACATGTGGCGTAGGGATTCATAAATATATAATCTTACATCGTCAGTTGCAAAGTGGCTTTGTTAATCTTGTTTTCCTAGATATCCCCTAAAAACAATCTTTTTAAGAAAAGTCCATTCCTTTCAAAACACTAAAGTTTTTTTCTAAAGCAGGAATTAGCAATCCAATTTATGTTTTAACCTTGATGTCTTACTTAATCATTGGTTAATGCAACTTCATAAAAAACTGTGCCATAGGTGACATAGTGGAAAGAGGTGTGTATGCTTCTTCAGTTAACATGTCTATAGGTGAAATAAAAGCTGAATTTGAGCCTTGGAAGATATTAAAAACAGATGAAATTTTTCTGACTTTCACTGACTAGTGCTTCAATTAGCTTATTCTTTAGTTCTGTCAAAATTACTTGTGACATTATATTCATTGGCACAAAAACAACAGGTCATTTTCAATAACCCATGTCTAGCCCTATACAAAGAGATTAAGCAAATTCTCTTATTTCCTATGGGAAACATTAAGGTCAATAGAGCAGCTTTTGAGAGAAGGAAGGGTTAAAATTCCACTGCCAGAGCCTCTCCAGTGATTACAAATCCAATGAAAAAGAAATCAATGTTAGTTGCACCAGATTCTTGGGAATGGGGAAAAAAGACAACAATAAAACCACCCAAAAAGCCACCAAAAAAACCTCACAATCAAGAAATATTTCTAAGACAGCTGACTGCATTTCTATGTTATCTTCTTCAATTGAACAGTTTCTGTCAGGGAAGAATGCTGGAGAGATGTTGAAACCACCAGACCTAACATGGGTAAGCCTAAATGCCAACCTAAATTTTGGTCACCTTTACCTCCTGCTATGCCTCTCTGCTCTTCAAGAAAAACACTGTTTTGGATGAAGAATGAGAAGTAATAACAAGAGCCCCCAAAAGTCTCAACAATTACTAAATTCAGCTAGGAGATGTGCTGACCTCGCTCGCTTGATCTCCTACTAGTCACTGTCAGAGCTGTGGCGAAGATCTAGACCCAGGTAGGCTCTTATTGCCCTGGGTGTCACTCAGGAAGGCTTTTCAATTCACAGTGGGTAAGAAACTGGGGCAATTACAGACCAAGCAGCTGAGAATGACCACCTGGCACTGCAGGATGACACCCAACCCATCTGTTTCTATCCTTCTGGTCATCCCATTAGGCTCCAGCTTCCACCAGTGCAGTGAGCACAAACTTCATCTACAGCTATGACCCAAGATGGAAAGCTTTAGGTACAAGGAATTCCATTTACACAGCTCCCTAGGTCTCCAGCTCCACTTCAGATAAGCCGGCCATCAGCTTGACAAAAAACACACTGCCTGCTCTACCACATTTTGTGTTTACACTGCATAAAGATTACATGCACCCAAATCAGATGTTTTTTTCTTCCCCCTATCTACTTCCCCTTTTTTTAACCTAAAATGCTTTTTCTTATGGACCTGGTAGACAATGGTGGTTCTGCCCAAACATTTCAATGTCAGCTCTGTGAAAGTTTAAGTATGGTTCATTGCAACTAACCAACGGTTCCTCTGTTTATTTATTTAACTTTGCAAATGCAACCCAGCACCTTCAGAGCTTACCTGCAACCAGGGGTTGGGATTTTTCTTGTTCTTGGTTCTGGGTTTTTATTTTTCTTTTCTAGGTTAAAAAAAAAAGGCTTCCGACAAAATTAAATTGTCAGTAATACCAGCGCAACCCAATCTGCAGCTGATACTTGGATGTCATTTGAACCAGAAACTGTGATAAAATAATAACTATTTTAACAGTTAACTCATTCAAACTCATTTTTATGGGAAAGAGACTAAAACCCAAAAATCTGAGTAACGAAATCCTAGAGAACATTCTCTGTTATTCTCGCAAAACCTTTATTAGCAGATAAAGGATACAGCAGGGAAAAAAAATGGCGTGAAATAGTTAAAGGGGCAGAAACACAATCAAAGATACCAAACCCAGAAACCTGGTATAAAATTACTTATTAATTCCACAAAGCTTTAGCATACCTGCTTGAAAAAAAAACATTTTGAAGATAAACATGTGAAATCAGGCAGGTAGTCAAAGCCATTATCCACTGGGAATTATACAGCACATCACACGTAATTTGAGATTATTACTGTAAATCTGAAAAGTAACAGTGAAATAATATTAGGTGCTTTTGCAATTGCTGTCTTATGTGAAAGAATATGTAACAGTGGTGAATGATTCTCCAAAGTAGCATGACATATATTTGAGAGATGGAGTTTTACCAGTAAATCCACAAGTCTTACATATTCCTCCATAGTTTTTAAACCTTTGAAATTAGATATTGTAGAAGAAAGGAGATGATTAAAACAGAACAGAAAATCCATCTCATAGTGTCCAAGTATGTGGTGTTAAAGGTTGGTTTACTATGATGTTTCTCTCCTCTTCCTGCTTTGTAAGAAAAGCACCATGGGACCATTTCACTAAGCTAGCTTCTTTTTTGGTGGGGGGTAGCTGTAACTTTTGGAAACATGATTGCAACTATTAAAAAAAAGGTCCAAGACAAAATGAGTCTCTTTCCAGGCAACTGAAATTTACATTCATATTATAATCGCCTGGCAAGAAATTTGAAAGTTTTACTGCAAAGAAGAAGCGCTGTTACTGTGGATTATGAAATAAAAATTAACAGCTGAAGAGTTACTCACCAGCTAGCAGGAATGCTTGCCAGTGATGCAGATAACCAAACATCTTGGATCTCTGCTCAAGCCTCATGCACCTCAACAGTTGCAGACCCCTAAGCAAGCACTCTTACTATCAAGGCTTTTCAATTCCAGCTTGGGCTGCTGATAGAGCTGAAATATTTGACCTGGTCTTCTAGGACAAGTGTGTTACATGAAGAATGGTCACTGCGGATCATTTAAGAGAATGAGACTCCCAAACTGGTGATCACGCCTATACCACAAAATTAGCATTTAATGTTAAAACCTAAAAACTCCATTGATGTGACAAACTACAGGATATGAAGCAATTATGATTGCAGATCCCACAGAAGCAACATTAGTTATAGTGTTAAAGTTAATTTCAAACTTAATTTAACCCATATTTGCAGTGTCATCTATGGGAGATGTCTTGGTTGCAGCTGAAGGTAACTGGTTTATATTCTTCCAATTCAGTTCTCAGTGGGACAGATGTTACTGTCTGGCACAAACACTATAATTCAAGGCCACTTTGAAAGCCTACAAAATCCCTAATTAATTTCAAACATGAGAGAAAATATTTTGAAAAGTAGCAGCCCAGCTATTTTGTCATTTTTCCAAATCTTCCTAATTTCCTTCTTTCATTATTATGTCTTATGGCTGAAAATTTTGGTTTGCCAGCATTCATCTTTTGCAGCCTAAAAATTTCAGGAAGGATGAGCAAAAATATGTTGATTTTTCACATTGGACTGCTTCATCTGAGTTCCACATTTAGATTTACATACTGGCAAATGACTCACCTCCCTAATATATTTTTTTATGAGATATCCAGAGTAAATGATTTCTCAGATTATTGCCTCCCAAAGTGCATCATTTAATTACGATATATGTTATTAGCTTGGATTCTAAATTGGAATACAGTTTCATGCTCCAAGCCTTTAAAATAATGAATAATATTAATTACTCACTGTACTCTCAAATTGCACTGAGCTGTGTTCACAACAACCTTTCTGGTCATTGGGGATGTGATCCCAGAAGTACTCTGTAGAAAGTACAGCATCTGTATGAATGACTGAAGATGATTGTGTCCACCTTCTCCTCTGTCAGCTCTCCCACCTCGCATAACTTGATTGCAAAAATGAAATCCATTCAAGCTGAAAGCTCATGGGTGGCAATTCACTTACACAGCCTTTGAAAAATACCATACCTTTTACATTAAACTTGATGAGTACTTCCCCAGTATCTGTAGCACTCTGCACCTCCAGGAGGGAACTTGCATGCTTAGGAGCTTCAAGGAATGGTGAGAAGAGATCATACAGCTAGCACAGATGAACAGTGCTCAGGCTGTATCAGAGCTTTTTTAGACACGTGATATAACACTGCAACATACGTGCCTGGATTAAGGGGAATGATAACAGAAACTAAGGGCAAAAAGTGATGGGGTAAGAAAATAACTTCACAGAAATAAAGCTCTGACAGTAGTTCAAGTTAAGCCACGGCCTCCTCCAGGTTCCTATACATCTCAATGCTGAAACCATATTTGTCTTTGGCATCTGGCAATGTTATTTAATACGTTCTTACAGCCCTGCATGCAGTTAAGCATGCACTGTATATTATTTTATGATGTTTGAATTGGAATCACACTTTCTAGGTACAAGTATTCATGTTTTTGCAGATTCTTGTGTAAAGCTGGGAGAACCTGTTTCCAATTTCATGACCATTTATCGCTAATCCAAAATGACTGCAGCATTACCTACAGACAGGAAGCTGGATGAGGACTTGTGTGTTTTGGATGCATCATGCTCTTCCCAGGAAACTCTGTTAAACTAGTTTTATGCTTACATGAGAGGAAGACAGAAATTACTAATGGACATGACTGTGCCTAATCTATATATAGTTTAGCAAAATAAAGACAAAATTGAGATGGGTCTTATAGCACTGCTTCAACCATGTGAGTTAGAATAATCATTTCAACATTCCATTCAGGTTTCTGCTTTTGTATTCTCAAAACTTAAACTGCATAAAAATGTCCTGCATGCACTAGTTCAGCCAATATTCAGGAATTCTGCAGGTTTTGTTCTCTAAGCCTTACAGTTAACTATTCCTGAAATAACCAAAATCTCATTGTAAAACATTTCTTTTATATAATTCATGCTCTCATCTTGAAAATGATTACTCTGAACTGCAGTCATATTAAACGTCAAAGGAGTTTGTAGAGTATTCTTTTGGGGATTAAAAAAACAATGCTGAGACAAGAACAGATTAAGCTGTCCTCCAGAACAACCAGGAACAGCCTCAGAAATACGTACTTAACATTTTATGAACTTCTAAAACTTTAGAGGTTCATTTTGGCCAGCTGCTGATTTAGAATTATTCTAACAACTCTTGTGAGAAAAGGCTTTCTCCTGAGATTTATAGCAGTCTGGGATAGAAAGAGCCATCAGATTGCTCTCCTAATAATTATAGAGTTTTATTTTTAATCATTAGAGACAAACATATTTTTCTCCCCTTGTAAAGTTAACCATTTCATTGTAACTTTGCTGAAAAGTATTAGGATCTGGTTTGCTTGGAATTAATTTGATCTGACCAGATTGTTTATTATTCTGTTCAAATACATCGCTCATTATGTCACTCAAGCAACTTGGGAAAGTTTTTCAAGGGACATACTTGCTACAGATAGAAAAATGCCACCAGGTTTAACTTCCAATTAATCAAACATGTAGTTGTTTAATAGCTAGCACAAAAAATAGAAATACATTTGTTTTCTACAAGCTGCATTTTCATTTGACGCAATTTATAAATAAGCAACATCAACATGACCCATCCAGAACTGCAGAGAGAAAAAAAGATAAAGATTAAAAAATGCTGCTTGTAAAAGTGAGAAACCAGGAAAAGAGGTAAGTACGACTCTGGGGGAAAATACATTTTCAGAAACCATTATAAAACTATTAGATCCAGTAGTGTCAGAAATATTTTTAGGTCCTTTAAATAAGAACAAGCATTAGTATTATCAATTTCAGTTGACCAAGTCCAAATGCCTATGTCTAACCTCTTCTCTTCTAATTCAAAGAATTTACACCTAGATTTTATTCCATTAGAAGATGTGAGGGCTACACGTAGTTCTTACTCTTGGAATAGACTTAGAGGATGAAGTCTTCATGGAGGATACAGCTTTCAGTGCTTCTGTATGTGATGAAGATCTCTGGAGACAGGTTTTCTAATACTTGTTTAGTCTACAAGATATTATTTGGCTTTTTCTATTAATAAAAACAATCCATTATTATTTGACTAACATAATTATGAATTACATGATGCTTTGGTGTTTCATTGAATTATTTACATTTTTCTGTATTAGTTCATAAATGTCTTCAGGGTTTTGTTCCAGAACTTTTATTATTGGATTTTTATGTATTTAGTTACGGTAGATTATGATTTCCATATCTAATATATTACCTGTCAAGCCATTTAAAAGAACTGAAATTTAAAAAATCAATGAAGAATATATGTCAAAGCATGCTCACAATGAAGTTCAAATTCCCTTAAAAATAATTAAATTTGTATGAAATGAAGAACAAAGCCATCTTTGTCCCTTGGCATTGGAGTTCAACAGCTGAGAAGCAACAGACACTGTTCAGCATCATGAGGGGAAAAATAACCTGAGGCAGTCCTATCCAGCTTCTGGTACACATTTAGTGCAACCTCCTCTCTCCCCAGAAACAGACCAATTTTCAGGCACAGTCTAGGTAATTCTTTTTAGGAAAAAAGCTGAGAACAATGTTTACTTGACCAAAAGGTATTTACAGAAGCTAAACATCTCAAAAGGAAAAACTGCCTCTCTGTCATCTCCCCTAAAGGAAAAAGTACTTTGGCATAAAAGGGTAATTAAGAAATTGGAATATCAAGCATGAACAAGGAGCTAAAGGACCATGAGAACAAATTACTGTGACAAGTAGGGGAGGCACATGAAGATCCAGAAAGCACAGAAATACCTGCCTCCAACATTGTAATAATAATTCTTTCTTACTTCTGCCTTGTTCTACATTTTGNTATCCCTCCCCAGCACTAGGTAAAGCTAAGCTACATTCCTCCTTCTATTGAACCAAATGTTCCAAAATCTTGAACGAAGCATCATTATGCAAATTTTCTGTACTCTTTAGGTCAAAGACATTAATTTTGTACAGCATACGTGGAATAACAGCATACATGGAATGGAGAAAAAAAGAGAAGCCCTCAGAATGACTTTCGGGTACTGGTGGATGGGAAGAAGTGTGGGCAACATGGCAAGGGATGGGATTCTGCTCCTCTGCTCTAGTGAGATCGCACTTGGAGAACTGTGTCCAGATCAGGGCCTCAACAGAAGAACGACATGAGCCTGTTAGAGCAAGGCCAGAGAAGGGTTATGAATATGATCAAAGGGATGCAGCACCACTCCTATGAAGGCAGGTTGGGAGAGTTGGGGTTGTTCAGCCCGGAGAAGTCTCCAGCGAGATCCTTTCTAGTACCTGAAGGGGACTTACAGAAATGATGAGGCAAAACTTATCAGGGGGTGTAGATACAGAAGAATTAAAACTGTAAGAGGGCAGATTTAGATTAGATATCAGGAAGGAATTCTTTACTGTGAGGGTGGTGAGACACTAGCACAGGTTTCCCAGGGAAGCTGT
>VZTY01024496.1:25425-36106 GCA_013400935.1 Turnix velox
AGATCAGGGCCTCAACAGAAGAACGACATGAGCCTGTTAGAGCAAGGCCAGAGGAGGGTTATGAAGATGATCAAAGGGATGCAGCACCACTCCTATGAAGGCAGGTTGGGAGAGTTGGGGTTGTTCAGCCCGGAGAAGTCTCCAGCGAGATCCTTTCTAGTACCTGAAGGGGACTTACAGAAATGATGAGGCAAAACTTATCAGGGGGTGTAGATACAGAAGAATTAAAACTGTAAGAGGGCAGATTTAGATTAGATATCAGGAAGGAATTCTTTACTGTGAGGGTGGTGAGACACTAGCACAGGTTTCCCAGGGAAGCTGTGGATACCTCATTGCTGAAGCTGTTCAAGGCCAGGCTGTACAGGGCTTTGAGCAACCTGGTCTACTGGGAGGTAGCCATCAACATGGCAGGGGAATTGGACTAGAAAACCTTAAGGTGCCTTCCAACACTAACCATTCTGATTCTATAAAAGCATCATCTGCTGCCTTCCACATCCTGGTAGTTAGTAATTCTCAAAGAAGTGTATCTTTGATTTGTTTAGGCAAAGAAAAGAAAAACAACAAACAACAAATTTGTGTCCTGGACAAAAGATAAAATACTGAGTGAAAAGTTAAGAAAATGTCAAAGAGTGCTGGCTCTGTTTATGACGTGGACTTGGTGCACACATGTGGGTTTGCTCCCTGATGGCAATTCAGGCAAGAGAACACCAAGGGAGTAGCATGAGACATGGCCTCCATCAGCAGAGACTCAGGCATTTACTGCCACCATAGGGAAAGCATTTCTGGGTACAGCAAGCCCAAACACTTCTGGCATCAGAGAAACTTTGGCACAGCAAACAAAGGTTGCTGGAAATACTGGTGCTGGACCAGAGCCGAACATGCCCTCTGAGGAATGGCATTTCAGTGTCAGATACTTAGAGCATGAATCACTGGATTTAGGCACTGGTGTGCCAAAGCAGATTTGGCCCAGAATGGCCACATAACAACAGCTGTTCATATTTTCATTTGTTTGTTTGTTTTAAATGAAAGTGCAGATCTGCCAAAACCAAAACTTTTGTAGTAGTGTATCAATTTAAGCTTCACGGACAGTGCTCCATGTCCAAAACACAAATTCTATTTAAACCCCAAGGTTTCTAACCACTACCCCTATCTGAAAGGCCAGATAACAGAAGATCCAATCTCAAATTGAAGTTTAAGTCCTGGTTTGACTGAGCGATAAGAGGTCTTTAAATTCAGTCTTACACAAAGCAGAAGTAAGCTATAACCTTAACCTAAGAATAGAAGAGTCTCGTTCATTTTTTTTTTTTCTTAATGGCTATTTTCTTACAAAAGCAAAGTAGTAATAGTCCTGCATTCCCCTTCCCTACATTTCCTTCTTTTTTATGCAGGCAATGAAATCTATTCCTGTTAAGCTTTAGGCATGACTTAGATCCATACTGTTTGGCCACTGTAGGATTTTCAGTATATTTAGTCTTTTTGTTAAACTGCCATTGGGGAATTAGTGCTCCAGGTTCATTTTTGAATGACTTCCAATAATAAAACATGTTCATCAAAGGAAGTGTATTGCTCTCAGTTACTTATATCCTATCTCTGAAGGCAGAACTTGGCCAGAGCAGTGTGCATCAAGGAACTGTTCTGAACCATGCTGGCGTCTCATTTCAGGATACAACACAGCCTTTCCCACAATATTCTAGAGTAGTATTACATGCAGCAAGCTGGTTCATGCTTAAAAGAAAAACCCACAACAAAACCACATCGGTTTCTGAGTGCACAGAAAAGATACAAGATCAGATTTACCAATAAGTTCCAGCTGCTTTACACTCCCCTTGGCAACACAAAACATCTGTAGAGCTGGTTTTGTCTGGGTTTAGCCAGGCC
Source organism: Turnix velox (assembly GCA_013400935.1). Taxonomy (NCBI): domain Eukaryota; kingdom Metazoa; phylum Chordata; class Aves; order Charadriiformes; family Turnicidae; genus Turnix; species Turnix velox. Next base: position 27,304 of record VZTY01024496.1, read on the forward strand.
TATGGATAACTTTGCATCATCAGAGTATGAAAAAGTCATGACTTTCTACTGAGTCCACCTCATACAAAATATTACACTGCTACTCCGCAAAACACACGGACATATTACATACCTTTGGTCTGTTGTACACTGCTATTCTGGACTAAACCTTATTCACAGGTTCTACAGAAGGGGAGGAGCAATCTTAATTTTCTGCTTATCAGTCATATAGCTGAAAAATCTTCTGCACACATGCTTCTTTAAAAATACTCAATATTCATAACTACACTTCAAACGTTCCAAAAGTTTCAATTTTTAATGATACTCTTTTTGCATTTTGTTACGCCACATATTTGAAATATTATGAAAATTGGCAAAGTTGTCCCATTTAAACATACAGCATTTTATACAGGGATATATATTTTAAATAGTCACACAATAAATTTTAAGCCAATATATTACAAATATATAGAAACCTTGTATTTTTTCCATATGTGAAGAAACGATCTCTGTTACAGCCATTTTATTGTTCACTGCAGACAGTTATGCAAAGCAGACTGCGTTCTTTCTCTCCTACAAATCTGGAAAATTTTTGCAGATCCCTCACAGTTATAATGATAACCAAACCCTATTACAGACATGGTGCAACTCCCATATAAAAGCTATCTCTTGAGTTCTATTGACAGAGCTGTGTGCTTTAATGTGAACTCTTTAAAAAACTGGAAAGCAAATCAGTTCTCACTTGGGCTCACATCCTTGGTCCTCGGAGATCCATGTCTTTATATCCTTGACTTAATCAGGCAGTATTCTTAAGACTTCTACGCACAATTTCCTTTTGGTATTGGAAATAGTCACACCAGAAGCAGAGGGTCATAGTTAGGATAACTTGGTGAGTAAATTAAACTACTTTAAGATCTCTCCTACTGTTAGTGGATTAATTTCATTTCACAGTCTTTTCTTGTTTCAAACTTTTCACAGTTTTCACTCATAGCTTAGCACTGGGGATGACAGATTTTTCTCAGCTGTAAAACAGCTTACTTAAAAATAAATACTCTGCTGAAAGCAAATTTACAAAGTAAAACCAAATAACTGATATTCAGCTTTGGATGCAAAGTTCATAGTCTTTTTATGATACTTCAGGTGCCCAGGGAATGAGAAGCTAAGAATAAGAAGGAAACTAGATTTGTTCTCCAGTCATGTAAAACTTTTGATCCTACTTGTAAAGAAAGCAACTGTCAAGGGGCAAATCCATTTTTAGAACTAGGTGCTGCTTCTTTAAAATACTTTTGACCATGTCATCTCATCCCACTCTTACTATTTTAACAGTCAGCTATTCTAATACTCCTGTTTCCATGTCAGCGCAGAGTAGACGTATTCTCTCTTGACAGATCCTAAATACCAGGGTGTGTAAAAAATGCAGTTATTTTACAGCTTTTTCAAATAATAAATTTTACTCTCCACACAAGAAATTGTTTAAATCACAACCAGACACAAACCCACTTAGGAAGCTACTGGGTTGAACCACAAAACAGGATCTGCCTGCCTACTATGGAAAGTCCCCATCAAACAACAGTTTTCAGTTTACCCTACCAAATTCCAGCTCTATTGCAGCCAGTGGAGGACACTTCAGAGTGACAGAGAAATGCTCTTTGAGAGTTCAGGCACTTCCTAGCCATTCAATCAACTTTTTTATTGAACCAACTGAAAACTAAGTAGCTTAGAATCTGAACAGACAAAATAGGTTGTGTGGCTCCATAAGCAGTTACAAAGACGCCAACATGTCTTTGGAATCACCACCTCAAAAAGTGAGTTTTAGCACTTAGGTGGCAAAATAGTTAATTACTTAATAATTCATGGCATAATCAGCAGCTTTAAGTCTTACTTACTTTGCTTTTAGTTCATCTTTCCCTTCAGCTCTCAAAAATGCTGAAAGATGGTATCTTCTCCTTCTTACTTATTTCAGTGGTATGGAGGATGATTCTTCAAAATCCTTCAGGGACTTAAGAAATACGGAAATCTAAAAGGTTACTGTTACACACATAATTGTAAACATCCTAGCTTAAACTAGTTCAGGTAACAGCAACAGTGAATACATGGCTTTATGGATTCTGCCCCATGTCTGTAATCATAATGCATAACCACAGTTGAGAAAGAGTTTGCACTCTGGTTTTGATAATATAAAAAACTCCTGCCATCGCAGCTTCACTGTCAACTTATCATGCTAAGTAGAATGAGTATGACAGGTAGGCAAGCACATGCCAAACACCTCTTGTTTTACACATTAATTTACTCTTAAAAGTTACACTGACTTGAGGTGCTGGGTGCCAATGCAGCCCAGTGGGTTTGAGAGTGGATGGAAACATCTCCCAAAATGGGAACGTTCTGTAAAGTTCACTTGTCTTTGTATACTTAAATGACAGATATGATACACAAAACCCCATGCATAATTATATGTATTTATATAGAGCGTGCGTATCTGCACCTGTGTAGTCATACATAATTACTCATTATACAAATTTCAGACATGTATTTTAGTTGTACGATTGGATACCATCATCATTTATGGGTAAATCATGTTGCAAGCTTTACTTTTTACTTTATATCAGCTTATATAAACTATCATAGATCACAGAGTTAAACTCATGTGTGGATTTATTTGTTTTACACTAAAATATGGTTATGAAAGAAGCTCCACTTTTTTGGAGGAACACATGGCAGGAAAAGCATTATCATCTTGAGCAGCTTTACTTGAGAGTATGTTTCCTAAATGACACCAAACATTAAACCAATTCTCACACTTACTCAACTGCTCCCCAAAAATGAGTCAGATGCATTTGTGTTTCTGAAGATGCTTCAAAAGCAACTGTAAGCAAAAATTCATTAAATTTACTAAAAGGTTAAGCTAACTCTGAATTTTTTTATCAATGCCTGCAGTGAATGCTCTTACAAACATCAGGGAGTCAAGCAATACTAAGCTTCTTGGAAATTCCCCCCCGTGTTACTAAGCAAGCATTAATTTTGGTTTGCTTTTCAGGGAACATTTGTGCAAAGCATTTTTGCATACATAAACGTTTGGGAGGGAGCGTGTATTCCTCTGAATGCAGCACATGAACAAACATGCTTGCACATAAGCCTGCAAATATCTAGATTAATGTGGATCAGTGGTGGAACCGCTGTTTTGGCCACCATGTCTGCAAAGCAATGTCTTCTAGAAATGTGACCAGAAAGAAATTAAATGTAAAGTTTGTAGGTCAGATACTAAATCTGACATGTCTTTCTCTCTTCCTCAGGCAGGAAGGAACCCAGCTATTTTTAAATCTGACATCCAGGTACACAGCCAAAACCAAATGCTACTTCGGCTGCAGAAGACAGGAAAAGGTTTTATATGTTCTAAAGAATTCCAAAGGCCTGCTAGTCTCCTCTCTCTTTGCCCTTATGTTACGTACTATCATCCCCAGGATGATTTACTTTCCACTGATTTTTTCAGGTACTGCCTTTTCCATTTAGGAAACACAAATGACACTGAGTTACTTAGGTGGGTTATAGTGGTTGTTTTAAGGGGGTTGGCTTGTTTTGCTTTTTAAAAAGATTACTTAATCCTGCATCTGCAGAAGCCAAAGTAACATTTGCTTCAGATCACTTACAAACAGTTCCATAATATAACCTGTTCAATTTTTTCAGCTAACAATTTCAAAGAGCAGATAGTATCATTAGTATTACAGTTTTTATAAAGATATCACAAAAGGGAAGATGGACCAATTGACATCTTATTCCAATAATCTGTTCAGGATTTTTTTGTTCCCTTAGATTTTAAATTTTTTTCAGAAGACGACCTAAATCTCACCTTATTTTCTTTTAATAATGAGACCTTACATATGAAAGGTGTCATTAGAAAGACTTCTGGATGTTCTCAGAACTAAATTATTTTAAACTATTAGATTTGTTGCAGTTATTTTCCATATCCTCATCATTTAACTTTTCCCTTTCTTGATAATTAAAATTAAATTGATAATTCAATTAAAAAGCATTACAACTAGTCTTCAAAGTAACTTCAAATTGTCTTCATCCCTGATTGGTTTTTAATTCTCTCCATCATCATTTTTTTCTTTTAACCTTTAAGGCCTGACCATGGGTTTTGGAGATTACAGTAACAACTGTCTCTCCCAAAAAACACACATGATTTATTCAACACTGGTTTTTGATAGCATTTCCATGCTATAAATTGAGATCTAGTTGCAGTTATTCTTCAGAGAGTTTTATATGGTAGACAGTTCCAAACATGAGCAGGTAGCATCTCAGACTGACTGTATGTTGCCTACAACAAAATTGTCTCACATCCAGTCAGGAACTAACCCAGATCCAACTGATGCAACTCTTGAATCTCTTCCCACACTGTCAATTTGCCAACTTCAATAAATTAATTAAAAGTTATAGTTGCCAAAGGAGGCTTTGAGACATGAAACAATATAATTCTCTTTTACACATGCAGAGAAAGGGCATGTGAACTCTAACTTTTTTCTGCTGGATATGGTTGTACCAGTAACAAGAACAGAAAAATAGCTCGTGATCCTGTCTTTTAAGCCAATGGAAAGAGCAGTTATGTGACAGAATTCTGTGGACATGACACCTGTGTAAAGTCACTGAGCAACAGACCTAAGCAATATTTACTCCAGACTTTTGAAAATTAAAACACTACAGCAAAATCACTATATTTAAAATTCACAATGACCATTCCGTGATTAGATTTTCAATTACTGTCAAGATAAAGTTTAGATTTCAATTGAATTCCAAGAAACATAGGAAACAATAGAAGTTGGAGAACATTTCAGCTCTTCACAGAAGTTTATATTTGTTCTGAAAATGAAAATCAGTCTTTAGTCACTGAGTTAGAAATTCATGCAACTTCAGCCCTGGCAAATATGTGCCAGAGGAGGTATGGCTATTTTCCCCTTCACGTTTTGGAGACTTTCTCCAAATAAAAGGGTGGTGTAGAGTCCCTAAACAGCTCATATCTGGACTTCAAAATTCTGAGCCTTTTGTGCCAGAGGGAACAATTAACAGGAAGCAAGAAGGTGGGGCACAGAGAGGTCTGTGAGAGAAACACACATTAATCAGCACTCTGAACAGATTACTAGAGGGGCTGGCAGTGAGTGACAGAGGTAACAATGTTTGAAGGAGTTGAAAGAGCAGACTGAAACCTAAATAGATCATTTCAGATGTTTATAGGAGAAGGCTTTATTGTCCTGTGTTCCCTAATAAACTTTTCTCATTATTAAAAGGTAATGAAAGGATTCAGTTTAATAAACCCTCTGGTATTTTATATAAAATATAATATTAAATAGTGAGAATATAAATGTTCTGCTCTTTCCTAAGTGGATGATTCCAGAAAACTACTGCAAGAAATACATTAAAAACATTTCTTCTTTGCTTGTATTAAAAAAAATAAAAAAGAAAACGCCTAGACTAAAGCATTTTCTATTGTGGGTACTAAGAACAAAAATCCACAGAAACCACTCAGGGAAACTCATATGGAAGAACTGTCTGAGCAGAACCAACAGGGGAAAGCAAATTGCAGGCTTCTGCTGTGACTTCACCTGCCCTGCAGATCAGCAAAGAGATTTTCAGGCTGCAATGATATGAATCCTTCATTTCATCACTAACACTGAAGAATACATCACCACAGCCATTTTTACAGGAGGTGAGGATAGAAAGGCAGGCAGATATGGAAGACACTAACAATAGAAAGCAATTTTTTGTGATAAAATACTATAATAGCATAAAGAAAATAAAGGGCCTGATCTGAACTACTTGTGCTGCCTAAAAGGAATGCAAGAGAAAAATCAACATCCAAAAAGAGGAAAGACAACACATTTCCCATCCATGCAATGCAATGGGAAACATAAACCATTTAGCTCACACTAGGATGATCCAGGATGCAGTCATAAAAAATAAAAGCACTCCAGGGGAGCAACAGCACTCTCAGGGCTAAGAAACTCACTGGTTGTATTCCAGCATATTCAAAAACAATGTGCTCTCTTATCGTCTTTTTTAAACCAGAAGAAAATGCTTGAACCGTTGTTCCATCATACAATAAATCAGCTTTTGGGCTCCAACTACCAAAATCCTACTGGCATCAATTACTTTCCATTCTTGTACTGCTGACAGTTTTCCTTATACTGCCAGTTCTCTTATGGCAAAGGCTAGTTTAACAAAGATTAGGATTAGGGGATCGTGCGATAATTTAGTTTGAAACCAAGCCCAGGAGGTCATCCAGTCCAGCATCAAGGTAAGGCTGGTTATTTGACAGAATAGGTAGGATCTGCAACCCCAGGTCAGAGACATCTCTTCCAGAGACAGAATGTGGAAGAAGATGATTCTACAGGAGATAAAATTTTACTCTTATACCTGTGTAGTTGAGCTGCTTGAGGCAGCAGCTGCTTGCTGTTTGCTTGTGGGCAGCTCTCCAGTTACTTACCCTTCAGCTGGAAAACCAGAAGGACTCAGGGCTTTGACTCACTTTCTCATTATTAGGGGGATATTCTCTACTTCTTCAAATTACTGTTCTCAAGTGGCTTGAACACTGTACCTTAGCCAGGATAACTTCGTGATGTGTGTCTTCCCTTCTGGACTGTGGCAGCCTTGCCTGTCTCAAGTGGCAAGTAAGCAGTTAGCGTGCATGCATATGCAAAATTTATACATATATGATGACAAGAAAAGAATGTTAAAAATCCTCCTTCAGGTGCTTAGTGATCCTTATTGTACAAAAAGGTTTGTCCAGAGTTACGCATTTCCAAATTGGTAAAGCTCTTTGCCCTTGAACAAGAGAATGCCACCAGTTAGGATTGAGCAGAAAGGCTGTTGTGGTCTCAGTAATTACTGAGGCTGGTTTCAGTAATTACTCAGGCTACAAAGAGACAGAGAATAGCTGGGAGTAGGACAGCATCACACCGTACAGGAAGAAATAAACTGGTAATGTAAGGCAGTATTGTAATGCAGAAGAAAACCGAATCAAATGAGGCTAATGCCCATGTAGACCAATAGGGCAAGCACAGCAGAATAATGCTTCTCTGAGGAAGGCCAGAGAGAAGGCAAGGATAGCTAGAAAACTTGAAAGGAAAGCAAGAGAAAAGTAACATCAGACAACCAGTAGATATGTGCACTGTATTTACAGACACCATGGCATTAATGTCTAATTACAAACCCACATAAAGTAAAGAACATGCTGGTTCTTCTTTTCCACTACTGCTTTTTCTCAGCAGTACAGACACATACTGAAACACGAAAGAAAAGCTTGTGTTTTTCATCTTTGCCAATAATTTGCCCCTTCAGGAACACAGTGCAGCTGTAGTGATCACCACTTATGTATTTGCTACTTGGGCTCCTTTAAGACCCACAATAATGCTCAGGCTTTCACCTGTGGCTCTACTAACAAAACAGTATGACAGCTTTAGCATTTACCCTAAGACACACTGTATGAAAACCAGGTCTGAATGTATTTTTCACTTTCAAGGTCATGCAGACAAATAGCACAATCAGAAGCCTCCAGCAATGTGGACTTTAAAAAGACAATACTTTTTGTAGGATCTTTTTTCCAAACCCAGGTTTGTGCAGATAATATCCATCAAGCAAAGTTATAAGCTCAGTTTTCTACAGTTACAATGTGATAAACAGTGTTAATCACATCACTGTTTTCTTCTAATGCTGCTGATATTAAATGGCTCTATAAGGTTGCCACACAACCTGGAAAGGATGGAACATGGCTTATACACAGTTCCTCATAAAAGTCCATCCCACACCAGAATGTCCCATGAAAGCCACATCTGAATATTCTTCTAACAGGTACATGCATACCAAGGTTTTAACATGCCACTACAGGGCAACATGTAAACATAGTCTGAGATAAGCTACTTTAACAAATTAATACAAATGAATTGCAAAACAAAGGAAATATTGACATGGTGGAGAAGATAAAGTATTAAAGGTAGGTGATTTTTGATTGTTTTTTTTTTAATCCGTGAGGGGTACAAAATCAGCAATGAAATAGAGAAGAAGAATTTGCATACAACTAATTAGGGAGTCCCAGAAAAAATAAAGACAGGCTGTTCAGATGCATTGCATTCATTCATCTTTCAAATGACTAAAACTTATCTCTTCATTGTTGCCACTACTTCACACTTCCATTTTCTAATCTAGCACCTTCTGAAAGTTCATCACTTGAACAGGTTTTTTTGCACAAGGCGTTTTTTAACATCATAGTCTCTATTATACAAAGTTCCCTTAACAGTATTAGCTCATAGATAGGGTAAGTCTAGAGTGCCAACATTAAAAAAATTAAATGAAATTTTAAGAAAGCAGTCATGCTTAAATAAAGCACCTCTGAAACAGGAGAATGCTTCTTATGTCATAACAGGAAAGACCCAGAGATGCATGGACAATGCATGTTCTGGATGAGGAGAAAACTAGCGCCATCCCATATGGTGCTGTGTTTAAGCTTCCAGGGTTCTGTAGTATCCTGATTCATTCAGTGTTAACTGGCTGATAAGGCTGAATCCTTTTTATCAAGCTATAGCCAAGGAAAACGGTGCTCATCATTTATCCTTGCTCGATGAATGAGGAAAAGTAAGTCCCTTTCAAAACTTCTCAAAGTTCTTTGAAGTCTGAGCACTTTTCCACTTCAGATATTTGATCTAGACGACAAGGGATAAGTGAGCTCTAGCGAAATATCCTAGCTAGCTGGAAATGAACTGAGTTAAAAGAACCAGTTTCATTTGTACAATTTATTTGGTATAAATTACTTCCTCATTCATCTTTAGCTAGAATCATA
>VZTY01024496.1:36552-46737 GCA_013400935.1 Turnix velox
GCTGGCTCATGTTGAGTTTGTCATCAACTGACACTCCCAAGTCTTTCTCTTCAGAGCTGCACTCAAACCACTCTCCACCCAGCCTGTATCTGTGCTTGGGATTGCTTCGACCCAGGTGCAGGACCTTGCACTTGGCCTTGTTGAACTTCATGAGGTTGGCTTGGGCCCACCTCTCAAGCCTGTCAAGGTCCCTCTGGATGGCATCCCTTCCTTCAGGCACCTGATTTACTTTAATTTTTCAGTTGCCATTGCCAGTGCCTAGGATTTTTTATTCCAAATGAGAATTGATCTGCAGTTAATAAATGGAAAATGTGTCATACAGCAGCAAAATAAGAACATGGTATGTTATCTGTCCTATAATTATCTGTTCTGTCTAAAACAATGTCTTGTTTGTTATTAAAAGTACATATCTTTTCCACTGGTGAGGTTACCAGAAAAAAAGCTGAATTCTCCCTCTTCCATAAAATAGTCTGATTTAGGAGTACCACAGGAGGTATGAAGTTGCAAGGCACTCCACATTCTCCTTTCTCACTGCCAATGAGAGCTGCTTTAAAAAAAAGGAAATGGCTCAGAGTCCTGCCATGGGAGCTGTATGAATAAAATTTCATTTAGATTCTCTGGAAGAATTAAAATAAGGCATTGAGGAAAAAAGTGGTAGGACTTAAAGCAAAATGCTTTCTTCTGCTCTCAAGCTTTAAAATATACTAAAATGAAGGGAATTTTCATGTTTTCCACTTCAGAAACTGGAATTTTAGGTTTAAAAAAATTTCAGAAGTTCAAAATAATGCAGACTCAGACAGCTTAGAACTTGCAGAAAATAATCTGGGTTATTGCAAGGCCTGTCTCAGGCTGAAATGAATCATCTGTTGAGATATTACACTTCACTGACCATGAAGTGATCTTAGGCTGACTAACTGAGGCTGAGCCATCTAATTTAGGACAGGTAAATCTCATCTCGCCTAAGATGATCTGTGTCTCTAAATACCCATCTGTTTCCTACACACATGAACCACATTACAATTCTGGAGAACAGAATACAAAATATTATGCTATGATTGCTTTAGCCACAATCTTCAGGTCTTAATTTTCTACACAGATACGATATAGTAGGTATTTAGATGCTAATAGTCTTTCTCTTAAAGGCAATCTGCAGGTTATCCAGGGTATCTTGGGATGCAGTCCTTAGAATATTCACTGTATTCCTGTCTCATGTGTTAATTTAATCAAGGTATTTCTATAGTATCACTCTAATTCCTTATTATTTCTGATCCTGAACATAATGGACATATGCAGAACTACAGGAAAAAAAAAAAGTATTAACCACATTGCAATTAAAGCAGATATTGTTTGGGCCATATTTGACTTTACCACCTGGATTACATGCTTATGAAACATTCTCTGAAATGCACCTTGGGATTCCAATGTACACCATATTTCTTAATTTTTGTATTTTCTTACAGAAAGAAGCATTTAAGCAACCCCTGAGGCTTTGTATACACTTTCCACTGCTGATTTATATTCTCTGTCAAAGGTGGAATGTTGTGGTTGCTTCACATTTTGATTAACCCATTTCTCCTCCTGCACTCTAATTATCTACCTGCCATTTCACGTTTTGGGCTGTTGCAATGTGTTTCCTGTTTGTTCAGATGACTCTTCTCTTGACCAGCTGAAGGAAGATCCTTTTAACCCACTAGATTTACCTGGTAAACCTTGCTGTTTCGTTTTGCCTCCAGCAGAAGACAAGCATTTTTGTACCTAGCTTCAGTAAGTTTCTGCCAACATCCCTAACTTTTCCTGATGATTCCTTCTAGCTTGCACTCACCTGGAATTTTGGGGAAAATACAGAAGCAATCTGTCTTTTACTGTCCAATATAGCAAGATTTTTTATTTTTTATTTTTTTTGTAAAATCTTCCACACTTCCAAACACCCATTTAATGAGGTCCTGTTAGGCTTCTGGAAAAAGATCCCAAACATATAGGTGAACCCTCTCCCCTTATGATCTGTTCATCACTTTTAGTTCAGACACAATGTGGTGTAAATCCATATAACTACAGCGCAAGACCACTGAACATTTTATAAGGATCTAATGCTGAATTTCACCAGATGAAGGACTATCCTCTTGAGATTTTTCTTAAATATTTGACTCCTCCCATCCTCTCTCACAGCCATTTCCAATAACATTCTGCTGTATGCATTTCATCACACCACACACATACAGAAGTGCTCTTTATCCACAATTGGACAAAAAGAGTCATAGTTTGTTTGGACCAAGAATCTGCTTTCCTAAGGCTACGTTTACATTAGTATTTGCAAGTTACAGATTTACAGTCTTGTTTGGTGAAAAAAGTACTTTAACTTGAGGAGATTTTGTACCTAGCTTCAATAAGTTTCTGCAAACATCCGTAACTTTTCCTGATGATTCCTTCTAGCTTGCACTCCCTGGAGTTTTGGGGAAAATACAGAAGTGATCTTTTACTGTCCAACACAGCAAGATTATTCAGGAAAATTCAGGAGCTTCTCTCATTCATTCATGTAGAAAGGAACAAATATATCGTTCCAATATGACCACCAAACACAGCTCCAGTTTAGCATCAAGGTTATAGATTCAATCTGAGTCACAACATATTCTTCACAGAGGCTCATTGATTTGAAAGCTTTAGGTTACAAAGAAATTGATAACAGCTTTGTGAGAATTTACCTCCATGTAATTTTTAACACATCACTTGAATGTCTATGTCCACAACCATAAAGTCAATATAACTTCAGCACAAACACTGTTAAAAGCCAAGTTTATAATAGAAAAGGTTTTATGACATGCAATTAAATGTCTAAGAATAATATGAGATTTTCATCAGCAATGTAAGTCACATGCCTGCAGATGCCAATTTAAAGAGCTCCTGCTATCTGCTGTTCACTGCCTATATATATATTTATTAAAAAATACATAGATATATTTCATTTTTAGCTGCAAAAGCCTAATACTCATACAGACCTGAAATACCTTTCCATTTTATTGTGACTTTTGTCTATTTCTGAAAGTTCAGAAAGTGATTAAAATCACATCAACTAAGGGTCTAAGGCAGTATGATGTATGTTTTCACCAAACTTTAATTTCACACATCATATTTTTCTAGAAGCTCTTACTTCCTTTATGCTCCACACTAGCACACGTGGCTGAGCTCTGCACACCAGCTCATTGCCTTGTGCTTACAGGCACGTGCTGTTACAACATTAAACTTTTTGAATAAACAGTCTTATAAATTCAGCACTAGAAGGGCATTCAAATGACCAAGGACAAAACACTCCCTGGAGAAACTGGATTAATTTCCAGATACTTCCTATGAGACAAGTGTTCTAAAGACTGGATTTCTTAGGTTACTCATCTGTCAGACAGCATACTTATCATATTAACAGCATAATCCACATAATTATTTACAAAATATTTAGAGACGTGCCAGGTTGGCATTTAAAGACAAACCAGTTCATTTCTCTGCCAAAGGCTTACAGGGTGAATTTAAATAATTCCTGCCACCTTTGTGCCTCAGTCCTTCAGCTTTCAAGTGAATTTTTTTTAACTTTATCCTCTTATAACTGGCAAATCATGTGACAATAAAGCAGGATCTTAGAAGCTAGATTTCTCTACACCCTGAAAAAGAAATAAAGCTGTGAGTTCTAGTTAGTCTCATTCAATATTGTGTAATGGTTTTGGTAAAAAATGCGTTGCAGTGAAATAAAAACTTTGAGAGTACTAAGTGAATATTTAAATGCCTCCTCAGGGTAAGAGGCAGCTTAATCTGCTGTCCTCCAGAGGACCTCTTGAAGACACTGTGATCACCTAATGCTGACAGAATCCCTGATACAAACCTTTTACAGATTACCAATTTTAACCAGCGACCCACTCTTCCAGCATTTCCTTGTAACTACCAGCACTACAGTTCTTGTTTCTGATCCCAGCAGAAGCCATGTGGAAAGGCATCAGTCTCAAAATCCAACATTAGCTATTGATGGCTGTGTTCACACTACAGCTTTGTTTTCAGAAGTCCTCCCATGCCTCTTCACACAGGCTGAGGCTGTTGACATTGTGTCACTTATTGCAGTTCTCTGAATGGCACCCATCACTTGCATTTCTTGAATTAATTCAGGCTGTAAATAAGCAGCCTAAAGTAAGATGGGATGCCTCTTTCTTCTTCCAAAGAGTGTAAGAAACCTCTGTCCCTCTACATGAAGTTTCTTATGAAGCTTTGTGAATTAAGAGTTCTAGTGACACAGGTGTTTAGTATTACAAGCTGTCATATTGAAAACATGTAGTTTTAAGGTAGTAGCTTCCTGCTGTGTAAATTGGAGGCCTCTGGCTGACCAGTTTCAAGCCTACAGGAGAACTGAATAATCTCTGGCAAGTTTAACCTCAGAAAAACAGCTCTTTATATATTAAGCTGTTCTGGGCCTTAATGAGCATTTTCTTGTGGAATTGTTTGAGCAATGTTGTTGTTGTTATAGAAACTTGTAGATATTTATTGCTGGTTTTGACATATTTGGAGCTTCCCAGTTACAGGATCACTCGTTGCAGCTGCATTCAGCAGAGTTTGTAAGTCTTCAGTTACTAATGGCTCGAGTTATAAGAAACCCCCCCTTGTCATAATTTGCTAGTTTTTCCTACAGCTGTTGATAGCCTAACTGAAAAGTGTGAATACTGAAAATCAGTTTAAAAGCTTTATGTGCTTAAGACTGACCAGTACACAAAGACTATATGCTCTACTACGGAGCACAGCTGCCACCTCCTGCTATCTCAGCAGTTCCTGGGGGCCCCAGCTGATTGATGAGAACCTAGGCAGGTCAGAAGATTCCTGGTCACCTTCTCTAATTCTCCCAACCTTCCTGTTACCATAGGGTCTCTCTCTTGTTCCTTGGATAATCAGGGTTTTACCACAGCATTTGTTTCTTAAACTTTGAACTTTACCCGTGAAAAGCCAAATTCTTCTCTTGCTACATTCCCTAAAGTTAAAGCCATGGGCAACAAGCACATCTGCAGAATGTCTCCATTTTGACTTTGGTGATGACCAGACAAAAGAGGGAGAACTCACAGAAGAATATTCAGGAATTAATCAGAAGCATAAGATGTCTAATTCATAGTTTCTGTTCCCAGGCAATTTACCTGCAACCACTTAAGTGAGTAGTCCTCTTTGGTTACCATTCACTGAACTACATTTGGTTGCTATCCTCTGAACTACATGACAGTGACCAAAGGAGACCAGCCTTCATGTATTACCACCTTGGTGAGATTATCTTCACGAAAAAGAAACTTCCTCTAGAGACAACAACAACCATAAGAAAATGCTGTAGCACTGATGGCTTTGGTTTATTCCCTTGGGGCTGATAAATACCAAGAATGTTCATTGCCAAGTAATTCATTGTGTGGAAAATGGAATTTTGACTGTGGAGTGCTGGAAATGAAGCCACACGTCACATGCTCTTCAACATGTAAAGTGAAGGCATTATTTAAGAATAATTTAATCCATTAACGTTCCTGCAGAAATCTCTCCAAGTCTGAAAGGACAAAGCTTCAAGCTCTGAAGCAGAAAAACACTCAAAATATTTGTATTTGAGATTCAAGAAGGCCTCTTGAGACCTGAAGTGATTTTTCTGGCATTCAGAAGGTGGGAATATGCCTTTTGACTGGGACGTATTCTTCAGACAAAGGCTGTCTTCATTAATATTTGTCCAACACTACTGGCAGCTTACAACAGCACAAAGGACCAGTTCTCATAACTAATTGCTCTAATACAGATAGAGGGAGCGTTGGTGTAGCCTTGCTAGAGGCAGCTGTATCCTTTACAACAGCAAGAGATTTTGGGATTCACAGGCTCTTAAAAAGCTGTGGCTAACACTGCTGTTCTACTTTTTTTTATGAGCGTAACAATGTAGGAGATGTAGCTGACAGAGAATCATGTTCCTTTTTTCATTAAGTCCTGCCCAACTGAGGCAAGACCAGCTGTTCCAGGATAAACCAGGAGCAAACTGAAGCTGTTCCAAGCGAAGCTTTGAAGGGTATTTATTCTTTCACACCATTCCAACCTGTATGGTATTCCACCACCCTCCACTGGGTGAAATAACTTAAACCTTTCTTCCTTATCCTACCTGCAAGGAATAAACAGGTATGGAAAAACTAGACATCTGTTCGGATTGAAATGGAAAGCCCTCATACTTATTGTTCTTTCAGTGCCAGAGATACGGTACTGACAACTATCTTCACCTGTGTCACAGAAGAGTTTGGCTGGTGGTCTATTATTCATCATTTTGTTACCATCATATACTACCATTACAGATGACAATTATCCATTACCTATGTACTTGCACAACTCTCCAATATTTTTAGCTTCATACAGCACCCTCTCAAACCTCCTCATATAAACCTTGTGAAAAAGGAAGCTACCACAGGACACTGAGCCAGTAGAACTCCCAGTTGATGTTCAGTTTTCCCCTTGTAAGGGTAGTCTTTGCAAGCAAAGAGTGCTCTCTAGCTACTGACAGATTCTAGAGGTATAATAGTCTACATAATTGGATACCTCAGTAGTTTTTATAGATGTTGACAGAAAGATTCTTCCCTTTAAAGTAATAAATATAACTGAGCACTTCTGGATCCAGCTACAGAAAAATGGATGGGTGCCGACACCCATTTTTCATTATTTGTCTTCACTCCAAAATGTGTCTGTGGGCTAAGGCCAGCCCTATAGGATTGACAAAACTAATATGATACTGGCCATTACTTGGTAGCTTGGGTAGACCAGAACAAGTCAGATGAGGCATCTTGCGATTATACAGCAATTAAAACTTATTGGAAACAGAAACAGTGCTCTATTAATGAATCCAAGTCTTTACTATTGTGGTATTGGAACAGACAACTTCCAGAAGAGGAAATGGGAAGGCAGCCACCAACCTCAAGAGGACAAGGAAGAAATCAGTTTTCTGGAGAATCCCAATGAGGATATTGAAACAGTGCTCTATCGCAAGAAGATCTGCCAACAGACAAAATACTGAGGGTAAGAGAAAAGAAGTAGTTTCAGGAGACTTTCCACCATATACCAAAACACCCCTCATTTTCTTAAACTAAGCAATTATTTTTTATCAGGAAAATTAAATCTTTCTTCCCTCACAAAATACAAAGTATGAATCCTTGTTTAGTGACACTTCTTATTAATGATTTTTGATGGATACTTTGCAAACGCTTAGCAAGATTGATATGCATCACAGATATGAAAAGTAAATGTGCTACAAGTAGCTAAACAAGTAGCTAAACATCTAAAAATTATAACAACATAGCTGCTCCTTTGTGTAACTAAAGCCATTAATAAACCAATCACTGATCATTTATTAAATGCCAAGATGTGTTTATATTGCATATTTTTAGTGTTTATATTGCATATTTTTAGTTATATGGCTATATGGTTCCAATGACTACAGCAACCAAAATTATTCCTCTTAAAAATCAGAGAGAAGGGAAAAGGAAAGCAATGTCTCCATGAAGTACCCACAGAGCATGACATTAGCAAACAACCACATTGGGACAGCTTTTACCACAAAAATATTAGCTAGAAAAATATTGCAATATAAAGATCAATAGAAGGAGATGGGAAGTTAGTGATATGCCATGAGACCATCTGATTCAGAACTGATTCACTAAAATGAGCACTGCCTCCCAGTTACCACTGGTAGGACTGGAGCTGGATCTTCTGGTCTACAACACAAGGACCTTTTGGTCCTTTTACTTGCCGTTTACAGCAAGATGGAGCAGTGAGACAGCTCAGTCCTAGACATACGTTTATCTCTGGTCCAGGGCTGACTGTGTCCAGAAGAAGGATGAAGTAGATAGCTATGGGAATAAGTTCTTAAACCTCTGCAGCCCAATTAGTCAGTGCTTTCATCCTGTATTACTTCTACTGATTTTAAAGAAATAACCACTTCAGTTTCTTTCAGAAACCCACTGTTGGGGGATAGGTACAGGCTAGGGAGTTAACGACTGCCATCAAGTTCTCCGATCAAGACAAAGACAGCGATCGAGGCCTGAAGCAGACCTCGCCAGGTTGGAGCCATAGCTGCGTGATGTCCTTGGCGGCCTGGGGGGGGTGCCGAGGAACTAGTGAGCAAGGAACTCGTGGTCAACTGTACCGAAAGGAGGAAAGAGAGAAACCGCAAGGGGTTCTACATTGATGGATGTAACATGTGACCAATCGGAGTGAGTAGTGGGCATGGTTAACCATAGCTGTATATAAGCTCGTCTTATGCTCTCAATAAACGGATTCTGGCTGATCACATTGATCATGAATGTCAGCCCCTTCTTGCGTTAACCCACCATTTGTTCCTTCTTTCTACTGTTTCCCAATGGAAAGCAATTTACCTAAACAGAGCAAAGAGTAAAACAGCTAATCCACACAGTATGTCAGAAAAATCATAAGAGACAGCTCCTCTTGGCAGGCTGTCAAAGGAAGAGAAGGGAGGAAGGGGAAGGGGCAAATTCCTGAGATGAGTAGCTTTCTAATATGAAAACCCCATAACCTCCCATGGAAAGTTTCACCTCAGGAACAAACAGCCTGTTGTCTGTCCCACAAGCTAGTATGGGGTGAGAGGCTGCATCTTAGATAACAGGTCCCAGACATGCTAGGATTTAAGGATAATCACCAACAGCTTGAGCTGCACCTGGATGAGAACAGGAAACTAGTGCAGAAACATGAGCACAAGCATTATCCTCTCTCAGAAGCTCACCTTGCAGATGGGAGCCCTCTGTAATAGCTGTAAATTCCTCAAAGATTGGCTTCAATTAGAGCCTTACCCTGCCGTGAGAGGGATTCTGGGCCTTTACACACTCTGCAGGAGTGATCCCAGTGTCCTGCCTAGCTGTAGACGATGAAAGATGCCATCGCTTACTGCTGCTACTCTTGATCGCAAGAAAGGTGATAGACTGTAAAGAAGACCAAGACTGCAAAACTTCTTCAAAGTGACAAGAATACTTAAGACATAAGGCAGCTGAGAATTCCTACAATCAGCCTGAACTAGCCTACTATAATTTCTTTCTGGCAAATCACCACAAGCATTTAAGCTCTTGCCTCACTCATGGTCATAGGATTAAATCTTGCAATATAAAGACTATGTTAAAGCAAGTGCCACATCTTATGGACGCTTAGGATACATCTATACTAAAAAAATCCAGCAGTACTTTCTGGTCATATCCTCGTTGCATCCCAGCTACAACAGAGCAAGTTCATCCATGCACCATGCCTGCCTTCCATGTACTGGTTTTCAAGGCATGGGAACTTCAGATGCAAAGTCCAAGATGGAGGCACCCTCTTAATTACAGCCATGAAGATACCAGAAAGCTTCCTCTGGCTTGACCCAACCTGTCAGTATGGGCACAGCTGGTGATGCTGTCCTATTCCATTGGCACTTCCCCTCAGCTACAAGTTGTTTTGTAATTACAAGGTACAAGAGGGCAATTCCCAGTTTGCATTTTTGAAGCCCATGAAGCACAGTAGTAAGAGATTCAGGAATAAAACCAAAACTAAGTACCAAGTGCACAAGCTATCTACTCTTCAACTCAAGACATGCTATCTTGCACCCAGTCCTGTGCATTCCAAGATGCTATATCAGCTTCCATTCTCACAAAGCACAAATCACAACCTAGCTCTACACACTCTTTCAATTGTCTCCCCAAGCAAGAAAGTATCATTGCTGCTGCTTTAACCAGCTTACCTGGTCACAAAGCAACAGCTATGGGCACATAAACTTCATTTAGTGTAAATGTGAGACCATAATTCTACTCAGGAAAAACAGTAGAGAATTTTTCTTTTGAACAGAAGATAAAAATCAAAATGTTAGCTTAATGGCACTGCAGTTCAAAATCATCCTCAGAGTTTCCTAGAAAGTCCACATGAAAAGAAAAATCCCAACAAATCTAAACTAGAAGAAACCAAAAACCCCCAAAAACAAACAGGAAAAGGAGCTGCATGAAAATCTGGAAAAGAAAATCTCTAAAAGAAACCTGAGTGGTTGCAAAGCATATTTGAGCAAATGTAAATCTTTACCTATTTCTCATACATACAGATTATGTGTAAACAAAACTAGAGCTCCAGGTACCTCAGCATCACAAATAGCAAGCCCAGGGTGAAAGAACAATAGAAGGAGATGGGAAGTTA
>VZTY01024536.1:0-12961 GCA_013400935.1 Turnix velox
ACAGCTTTTCAGATAGTGAAATCATCTTTCCAGGTCAAACAGCTTTTTAAAAAATATATTAGGTAACACATTTGTTAAAACTACTTTGAGCTAAAGCACGCTCAGATTAAGCTGCAATATATATTATTTACAATAGATCTATTTTCCAAAAGGGTTCCTGTGTGTTGGATGCAGTGTTGCCAACTGTCAGTAAATTTAGGAACAGCTTGTAAATTTAAGTGCTTTCCAGAGAGCTATTGGTATGTGTGTAAAATACTCATTTTGTTCCTAAAACATGGCAAGACTTTTTTTTTTTTCTTTTTTTTTTTTCTTCTCTAGGCTTGAAAAATAAGGGAGGGGGGGAAAAAAGCCTCATAAATAATATCATCGAAGTGATGACGTATCAGCTTCTGAGAAGAAGAAACTGAAGTAACTCATTCTCTTGAGAAGCCAAAGCATCAGCTTTTTCTTGCCTTTGGTGGTTCAGGAGATACTAATGCTTCAATTCACTTTCAAAGCAAGTGTCTCCACAAGCCCTAGGGCTCCCTCATCCCTCCCAGGAAGGTTTATGTCCATGGAATGAAGAAAACTTGACAACAGCAGTAAGGAAGATGGCAATCCACCCAGTTCCATTATTTAAGCCAACATTTGGTTTTGAAAGACTTCAATCAATTGCCTTTGGTGGCTCAGGAGATACCAATACCTCAATGAAATTCCAAAGCAAGAGTCTCCACAAGCCCTAGGGCTCCCTCATCCCTCCCAGGAAGGTTTATGTCCTTGGAAAGAAGAAAACTTGACAACAGCAGTAAGGAAGACAGTAATCCACCCAGTCCCATTATCACAGAATCACAAAATATCAGGGATTGGAAGTGACCTCAAGAGATTATCTAGACCAATCCCCCTGGCCAGAGCAGGAACACCTAGACCAGGTCACATGGAAACTCATTCAGATGGTTTTTGATGTCACCAGAGAAGGAGACTCCACACCCTCTCTGGGCAGTCTGTTCCAGTGTTCTGTTACCCTCACTGTGAAAAAAAATTTTCTTATATTTCTTTGGAACCTTCTATGCTCCATCTTATACTCATTTCCCCTTGTCCTATCCTTGGAGGTCACTGAGAAGATCCTGGCTCCATCCTTCTGCCACTCACCCTTTCCATATTTATAAACATAAATGAGGTCACCCCTCAGTGCCCTCTTCTCCAAGCTAAAGAGACCCACTCCCTCAGCCTTTCCTCAGAAGGGAGAAGCTCCAATTCCTTCATCATCTTTGTTTCTCTTCACTGTACCCTCTCCAGCAGTTCCTTGTTCTTCCTGAACTGATGAGACCAGAACTGGACACAATATTCTAGATGTGTTCTCACCAGGGCAGAGTAGAGGAGAACCTCTCTCAACCTACTGACTATACCCCTTTAATACACCCCAGGATGCCACTGGTCTTCTTGGCCACAAGAGCACATCATTGCTGGCTCATGGTCATCCTACTGTCCACCAGGACCCCCAGATCCCTCTCCCCTACACTGCTCTCTAACAGTTTCTACTGACACATAGGGTTGTTCTTGTCCATATATAAGCAAGACTTTACACCTGCCCTTATTATCTATTGGTTTTGAAAGACTTCAGACAAAACAGGTGGCTTCCTGCAACAATAGTTGAAGGAAAACAAGGCAAAGATCAGAAAAAAGTAGGTATGAGCAAATAGAAATGAAGAAAAAAGAGATGCCAAGCCTGGGTACTCCACTACAATAGTAATAGAAAGACAGGATTCCTCTTCAGCAGATCCCCAGCAAAAGAATCTACTCAATTTTGCCTTCCTGAGCTTGACTGTCCTAAATGTAAAGAGGAAAAACCTCTTTTCCTAATGTGAGAGCCACTGCAGATGGTTTCCTCAGGTTTTATACAGCAGACTTTGGACCCACAGTCACCAGGAGTGTTGCCTTCCTCCTGTCTGCACCCCCAAAGTTCTCCTCAGTCAGCAGATTCAAGGTATTTAAGGTGAAGGCATCAAGATCCTAGAGAAATACCCCAGGTCTTGAGGAACAGACCTTTAGACAGACTTGACTGAAGATGAAAGACAGGGTTTTGCCACCTTCTAGTGCCAGGATGCAAAGTCTGGGCCCTATATTCCTGGAACAGCTGATAAGAGAGCTGTTACCCTGTTAGATATCTTTAGATATCTGCAGTTTTATTAGTCACATTAGGGGAAACTCAAAATCCTGAGCTCAGCATCTGAGCAGATAGAACAAGTGGGGAACTATTTCCAGCACTTGGTTTGAAATTTATTTGTGTTTTAGGTTTTTATTCTATGCACCAGGATAAATTCAGCCATCAAAGCTGGATTTAGATGGGAAAAGGACTCATGAGACACCAGATCATGAATGAAAAGAGGTTTAATTACAGGTTTTAACCTTCTGGAATGCAAATAACATCAGAAATAACCCTCCCATTTCCAAAAGTTCCTGCTCTGACAGAGGGATGGGGCTGGATGATCTCTTGAAGTCCTTTCCAATCCCTGATGCTTTATGATTCTGTGATTAGGAACATTGTATTTTGGTGTCTTACCCTAATTTTCTTTTTTATTTTAAATTTTCATTAAAGAAAACAGTCTGGGCTCCTATTGGAGGTCCTTGAAGAGTGTGAAACTGTCTTCCCAGGTGGTGATCAGGAGAAAGGACAGAGGGAAGATGGATCTTCTCACAGCAGCATCCCTCTCCCAGATGTAGGGTCTGATTTTAAAGCATTTGAGAGCCCTGTTAGGATTTCCTACATCCTGATGCAGGAGCCATGGCACCCCAACTCTATGGAGGGGCCCTATAATGCACTGCACAACACTAATAAACATGATTGCTATAAAAAGATAAGGTTACAGAACATTAGACCCTGCCAAAGCTGACTGCAACTTGGAGTTTTGGCTGAGCCAAGAGCCAGGCAGAGATCTTAAAATTCAGCAGTAGTAGCTATTCAGAGGGTTGTTCTAGTCATTCTGCCAGGAAAAACTTGGAGTGAAAGGTCTAATTTATCACATGTTGGGGTTGCAAACCTGTGCTGTGTGTACTGAGGCAGCTTCTTGTCAGGTTTCACAGGGAAAAAAAAAAAAAAAGGCTGGAGGAATCCCTGGGTTAGGAAGTGGAGAGAATTCCAGTCCCATGTTTGGAGCAAGTAAGCTGACACAAGCTCAGAGGATGGATTTGTCCCCATATCCCTTCCCCATCCTCCAAAAACACAAAATAGAGTCATAGAATCACAGAATCAAAGAATGGTTTGGGTTGGAAAGAACCTTAAAGATCATCTAGTTCCACCCCCCCTGCCATGGGCAGGGACACTTCCCACTAAAATAAAGAAGAACCCATTTTTGTGGCAAAAATGAGGCTGGACTCCAAGTGCAAGTCATGCTAATTAGAATTTCTCTGTAGATACCCATCAGCAGAACAAGTTAAAGTCATGGAAAAGGAGAGAAAAATATCCCTGCATCTGTGGTTTGTAAGGCAGGAGGTGTACTTAACATGTCCTTTTATTAATTCTAATTATAGAGACATCCACGAATGGATGTCAAACATTTTCAGGATGTTTTGCTAAAATGGATGCTGTGATGGGAAAAGGAAGGGCTCCACCCCAGCTGATAATTTCTCCTTGTTTCTTTTACTGTTTTCACCATTTTCTTACTCTTAGGGGCAACCAAGAAAAGCAGAAAGGATAAAGATAAAAAAATAAATCCCTCCTGGCTTGTGTTTCATTGCTGCCTGCCCTTCAGCTGAAGCTCATCCTTTCAGACCATCAAACACAGCCCCACAGTCTATTTGTGTTCAATGTAAAGAAGTGATTTTTTTACTGGAGAATCAAAGACATTGGAGATTCCTCATTAATTTCTCTGGTGTTTCTGTCAAGATTTAACTGGGCAACATGAAGAAAATCCTCATTAACCCTTTTGCCTTCTTTTTTGCCTTCATCACCCACTTCTCCACAGAGAAAATCCCACAGCTTTGTGCAAACCAGGATACATTAAAACCTAAAGTTACCATTTTAATTTAAAAAAAAGCATCTCCAAATGGAATTATCAGCCCCATCCATAGCACACTCAAGTCAATGGATCAAAACTCACTGAGGGCAATGTTCTGCCTGTGCTCAGAGCAGCAGAGAATTTGGGCTGGGGCCCAGACTCTGAATTTCTATTGAAACAACTCAGAGTTAGACACCCACACACTTTTGAAAAGCCAGGACCAATATTTTTTCCCTCCTTTTAAAATTAACTAACACAAATCCAGACAAAATCAGTATTTAAAAAAAAAAACCCCAAAACCAACAACTTATTGGGCTATTCTGAAGTAGCCCAGTCTGGAGTTATTGCTCTTGACTGGCTAATAAATTATATTTTTATTTGACAATAAAACAATAAGAATAATTTTAGTTATTCTGCTTTCAAAAGCAATTATTTTTTCCCTCCTAAGTGCTGGCAAGTGACAAAATAGGCTATAGAATAGCAGGAGAGTCTTGTATTGACAGAGAAACAGAGGAAAAAGAAAAGAAAAAAGAAGAAAAAAAGAGAAGAGAAGAAAATAGAAAGAAAATAAAAGGAAGGAAGGAAGGAAAGAAGGAAGGAAGGAAGAAAGGAAGGAAGGAAGGAAGGAAGGAAGGAAGAAAGAAAGAAAGAAAGAAAGAAAGAAAGAAAGAAAGAAAGAAAGAAAGAAAGAAAGAAAGAAAGAAAGAAAGAAAGAAAGAAAGAAAGAAAGAAAGAAAAAGAAAAAAAGAAGGAAGAAAAGAAAAGAGAAAAGAAAAAAGGAAAGAAAAGAAAAAAGAAAAAAGAAAAGAAAAAAGAAAAAAGAAAAGAAAAAGGAAAAGAAGAGAAGAGAAGAAAAAAGAAAAAAGCAAAGCAAAGCAAAGAAAAGTAATAACAAGTTGTAATCTGCATCCCTGAAATTAATTATATTCCATTTTTCCATCAGGGAATGACCTGTTAGAGACTGTCTCTAAAAATGATTATTTTCTGGACTTTGTGGTGTGGGGGATTTACTGCAGGAAGCCAGGGGAGAAACAGCTGCAGCAGGGTAAGAGTTTGGGTTTTGTCAGAGGTAGTTTAAAGAAATGTTTTAGCAAACTAGAGGAAAAAAACTTTGGAATAATAAACGTTGCCTTCTGGTGGGGTCACCCAGACCAATCTGTCACCCATCTGCTTTTGCAAGCAGCAGCAGTTACACTCTGAGCAATGAGAAAATGCAAGAAAACTGTAAAAAACCCACTCACTAATGCAAGATGGTCCAGGCAACCTCTTCTGAAAGGCACCAAAGGGTCACTTCACACACAGTTGGCAGCAGGGATGGTGGATCAGCTCCTTGGGAGGGTTCTTCATTTTCGTGTTTCTCCCTGAATGTAAAATAAAGGTGATAACCCTGAGCTCATGGAGGGCAAACCTCCCCTTCTGCATCATAGAATGGTTTGGGTTGGAAGGGACCTTCAAGATCATCTAGTTCCAACCCCCCTGCCATGGGCAGGGACACCTCCCACTACACCAGGTTGCTCAATGCCTCATCCAGGCTGGCCTTAAACACCTCCAGGGATTGAGGGGGAATCCACAACCTCTCTGGGCAACCTCTTCCAGTGTCTCATCACCCTCACAGCAAAGAATTTCTTTCTTCTCTGCAGCTTAAACCTCCCCTCTTCCAATTTACATCCTTCACTCCTAGTCCTGCCATCCTGGACCCTACTAGAAGTCCTACCCCAGCCTTTCTGTAGCTCCCTTCCAGGTATTGAGAAGCTACTCCAAGGTTCCCCCTGAGCCTTCTCTTCTCCAGGTTGAACAATCCCAACTCCTTCAGCCTGTCATAAGGGAGTAGCTCCAACCCTTTTATCATCTTTGTGGCCCTTCTCTGGATCCACTCCAATGGCTCAATGTCCTGAACTCAGCTTCTTAATTTGGGGATTAAACTGAAAAGACCAGGACAGAGACCACTCCCTTACATAATTTGGGACTAGAATCCAGATTTCAATTGTAATTCCAAAGTAAATCTTAAATTGTAACTGGCTGAAGCAAATTTCTCATTGGTAACCTCCAAACTACTGCTGAAGCTCTGGCTGCACTGACCCAAACCCAGGAGACTTTCTCCATCACTAGGGCTAGGATTTAAAATGTAATATTCCAAGTGTCTGTCCCAAAATGTGGCAGAGAATTCACAGTTGCTTCCTTGAAGCCATGAAAACTCTAGTGTTCTTGTATGAATTTCAGGTTTCAATCTTGCTTCTTGGTTTCATTCTTCCTTCATTCTTCTTCAAAGAAAAGAGACCATCAAATCTGGGGGCAGGTGGAGCAGAACATGAATTTTAGAATCTTACTTTTTTTAGTTTATTCCTATATTTCTGTACATTTCTTATGTGACTGGTTGGTATCAGAGGCTTGGGATGGAGTCACTTTTTCTCAGAGGTCCTTGACAATGTTTTGTGGCCTGAAGGCAGCAAGAAGTGGCCACCACCTTTAAGTGGTACCAACCACCACCTGCATCTGGGCTTCCTCTTCCAACATATCTTCTAATTTCCACCTTCTCAGTGCTTTCTGCCAGCTGCCTGTGCTCACAAGCAGCAGAAGAGCTGCAGGATGGATTTAATTTGGCACAGAAGGATGGTTGTCCTGGGCCAGAGCATCAGTGTGGGCTCCTTTGTGGAGGACCCACGTAGGTGGGAGAATTTCATGGCAGATGAGGATTTTTGCTGATGAAGAAAGGGAGGATCTTTCATGGGGAGGCTCCTTCATTCAAAAGCTACACGACTTGGCAGCCCAAGGAGCCTTTTCCTTGCATGGTTGTCAATTCTGCTGGCAGCACACGGGGCAGACCCAGCTTGGGCTTCATGGATTTCAGAGCCCTTTGGATGGCTTTGTACTGTGTGCCAGACAGGGAACAACAGCCTGAGAAAACAAAGCCTGTGCTATCAGGCAACCTGGGAGGGATTAGGTCTCCATGTGAATGTTTCCAACCAGCCATTGTGTGAAGGTCACAATTTACATGACAGTGATTGCCCACTGCAGGAGGCACCAGCGTGGTTAACCTCCTTCTCCATGTGCACCACACCAGCAGAAGTGGGATGGATTAGTGTAACATTGTCACTCTGCTCTTTGGGGATCCTGGTTTACATTTTAGTCCTGGCTGGCAAACAATATTCTTGATTCTTCCCTGTGAGAACACAGAAGAGCATTTCAAACCAGGCAAGGAACAAAGGACTTGCCTTTCAATGCATGGGGGGGAGGCTGTTCCTGGTGGATCCTCTCCATCCCAAGCAGATCAGGGGATGCTTTTTTTTCTACAGGACTTTTGTTGAAACCCTTCCAAGTGCTCCTGATGCAAAGTGATGGAGCTCACAGCTGAGACTGACCTTCTTTAGAATCATAGAATAATTTGGGTTGGAAAGGACCTTCAAGATCATCTAGTTCCATGGGCAGGGACACCTCCCACCACACCAGGTTGCTCAATGCCTCATCCAGCCTGGCCTTAAACATATCCAGGGATTGAGGGAGCATCCACAACCTCTCTGGGCAANTTTGCATCCATTACTCTTAGTCTTTCCATCACATATCCTATTAAAGACTCCTCAACACCCTCAGAGCAAAGAACTTCTTTCTTATCTCCAGCAAAATCTTCCCTCTTCCAATTTGCATCCATCACTCCTAGTCCTGCCATCCTGGACCCTATTAAAAAGTCCTACCCCAGTCTTTCTGTAGTCTCCTTCAGGTACTGAGAAGCTCCTATGAGGTTCCCCCTGAGCCTTCTCTTCTCCAGGCTGAACAACCCCAACTCCTTCATCATGTCCTCATAAGAGAAGTGACTCCTGCTCTCTCATCTTCATGGCTCTCCTCTGGACCTGCTCCAACAGCTCAATGTCCTGAACTCATCTTCTTAATTTAGGGATTAAACTGAAGAGATGAGGGCTGGGAACACTCCCATGCATCATTTGGGACTGGAATAGAGTCCCAAATCCAGCCTAAATCTCCCCTCTTCCAATTTGCATCCATTCCTCCTAGTCCTACCATCCTGGACCCTATTAAAAAATCCTACCCCAGCCTTTCTGCAGCCCCCATGGCAGGGGGGGGGGGGGAACTAGATGTTCTTGAAGGTCCCTTCCAACCCAAACCATTCTTTGATTCCATGATTGCTGCTGTGTGACCATTACTCCATCAACTCCATATTAACCAGCAACACCACCAAACCCCCGTGGAGACCTTCAAACAGCCCTGAAGCAAAAAATGGACCCAAGCAGGGGAGGATGAAATGAGGGTTAGTGACACTTGTGGGTAGAGGAGGCAGATTGGGATTGACAGGGAGGGGGGGTGAGTGGCAAGAGCTGGCAGAGAGACTCAGTGGAACTGGGCAATTGCTGAGGCTGATGTTTAAATTGCAGGCAGCCACGGGCTCATTCCAGGAGCAGCTTGTGGTTGGGATGTAGTTTTGATCATTTAGAGAAGAAGCAGGGGGAAGAAAAAAAAAAATCCCCCCAAAAAACATCAAATTGTTCTCGGAAATCATGTTTAATGTAGAAATCTGGTTAATATTATAGTGTAATCTGCAGTTTTCAAGTCTACTATTCCTGGAGGAAAACGTTTCCTGTTTGAGGGCCACGGGTATTAAGGGTTCCCTTATTACATCACTTCCTATGTCAGCCCCAACGAGCCTTCAACATGTATTAGTGTATTGATAATGGTAATTTCAAAATGATTGTTTGGAAGCAAAAAAAAATTAAAATAAAATCTGGGCAATACTCCAATCATGTGGATCAATTTAGCTTCAGGATAATGGGACCAAGCTGGTATTTTTGACACCGTATCCAAAGAGTGGTTTTGCAGGAGCAGCAACACTGGAGGTGTTTTCCCCTGCAAGTTTCTTTCTGGAACTCATAATCTGGCCATCAATTATGGTATCAGGTCGATTTAGGGGGAAGAGTTCTCCTTAATCATAGAATGATTTGAGTTGGAAAGGACCTTAAAGATCATCTAGAGATCATAGAATCATAGAATCATAGAATAGTTTGGGTTTGAAGGGACCTTAAAGATCATCGAGTTCCAACCCCCCTGCCATAGGAAGNTAAATCTACCCTCTTCCAATTTGCATCCATTATTCCTAGTCCTGTCATCCTGGATTCTATTAAAAGTCCTACCCCAGCCTTTCTGTAGCCCCCTTCAGGTTGTGAGAAGCTGCTCTGAGGTCCCCCCTGAGCCTTATCTTCTCCAGGCTGAACAACCCCAACTCCTTTAGCCTGTCCTCAGAAGGGAGGTTCTCCACCCCTCTCAGCATCTTCATGACCCTCCTCTGGACCTGCTCCAACATCTCAATGTCCTTCTTATGTTGAGGGCTCCAGAACTGGCCACAGTAACTCCAGTTGGGGTCTCACCAGAGCTGTGTAGAGGGGCAAAATCACCTCTCTTGACCTGCTGGTCACACTTCCCTTGATGCAGCCCAGGATTTGGTTGGCCTTTTGGGCTGAATCCTACCCATTTTAATAACTGCACATGGAATGGAATGAACATTACACACCCAAATGTAACAATTTAGAGTAAAACCCCACAAAATTTAGGGAAGCTTTTACAAAAACACAGCAAAAACAGACATTGCCCAAAAAAAAAGCAACCACTAATAACCAATTCCACCAACAAATATTGCACACACAACCCACCCAGCCTCACAAACTACGAGGAAGGAATTTTTACAGGAAGACATCACTTATTCTTCCTATAAAACACTGATGGAACAGCTTTCCAGAGCTGTTGACAGGAACAGAAGGAGGCCAAGACTCTGGTGTTAACTCTATCAGGCTTAAAGGCCATCAATGGTTTTAACATTTTAATTATCACATCCTCATCCATGAGTTTTCAGCAGCAAGGTTCAAAGGTTGCTGATGGTGTCAGGGTTATTTCAAAATAAACCACTTTAGAACCTTTTCAGTCTAACATTTGTTGAAGGTGACCGTGGAGAACATCAAATAAAATAATCTCTCATGGTGAAAGAAGAGAAATTATTGAAAATTTCCATTTGATTCTTTAAAATTCCATTTGGGAAAAAAAGAAAATTAAATCAAACCAACTTTTGGAATGACAAGGATTTGCTCCCAGGATCATCTTTCAGCACAAGAAGCCACTGCTCCATGAGGATCTTCTCTTCTGGACCACAGCCCCTCTTCCAAGTGCTCTTTGGTGTGAAAGAAGTCTAATGATTTATGATTATTAATGACTAATGACTTATTAAAATGAAGTCTAATGATTTATTAATGTTTTTTCCCCCTCCAGAAAAGATTCATGTCAGCTGTTATGGCTGTAAGACACGATTATTCTTTGTAATAGGTAATTCAGCTCTCTGTGAAACCCTCTAGACCTTAAAGTACCTTTTTTAGCAGGACTAGAGTTCCTTTGGACTTTTGTGGGACTTGATGAAAAATCATTTCATTTCAAAAAGTAAACACAGCATCACCCACTGAATTCTGCACTGCAGATTTGGCTCACACGTGGGTATTTATAGTGGGCTAACAGAACTCAGACTCCATCCTTCCTTCCCCCCCCACCCTTCTGTCTGTCTGTCTCCCCCCTTGCTAAGGACAGACAGCCCCATGGAGTAAATCCCACCTCTGGCCCAGCTTCTGCTTGTAAAGAGGTTTTTGCAGCCTCTCACAGTCATACCCTGGAACAACAAAACCCATTGGCAAAGGGAGCAGAGAGAAAAATGGCTCATTTTTCAAGGCTTTTCCAGTCTGCTTTCTGCCCCTGGCTTCCCCCCCACCTAGGAGCCAGCCTTTCCAGCCTCCCTGATATTTTTTTTTTTTTTTTCATAATTAGCCCACCAGAATTTTCATAATTTGTAAACACAGTAAAACAGCTTGGAGACACAGGGTGTGCAGTCAGAGGGAATTGGGAAGGGGAGAGGGTTGTGTGATGGGGAGGGGGGATGGTGCCAGGGGCAGGAGGGGGGATATTTCCTCAAGCAATTTACATTCAGCTCAGGAAATCTGGGAGGGTGAAGTGATCAGGGCTCACGACTCCAAGTGATTTTTCTTGGAGTGTCAGTGCAGCACACAACCACCATGTGTTCTCTCTTGGCTCTCCTTCCTGCCCCTGATGCTCTAAAACTTGGAAGAGCTGCTCCAAGCCTGCCCAGTTTTCATCCTTTGGGTCCAGCCTGGCAGAGGACAAACCTGAGGGTTTGATGCTCTTCCTCCTCCTCCTCTTCCTCCTTCTCCACCTGGTTTTGGGAATTTGGGGAAAACTTCTAAGAGCTGATGAACAACTAGGTCTAGGATGTGTGTCTCTGTACAGGAAACAGGCTACATGAGGAAAAGGAATAAAAAAACCCCCTCAGAAGCAATGCTAATGGTGTTTGCCAGATTCAGCCACCTCCTCTGACCTGCCAGCACCAAAATAAAACCCATAGACCCCACGCTCCCATCTCTCACATCAGGCATAGAAAGCTCCAGTTCAGAATTAGACCCATACTGGGACATCTGGGAGAACCACAGGAGGATTCTCCAAGGCTGGGAGCAATGGGGATCATGATGTCTAAAGGCTATGAGTAATTCTCAGCCCCAATATGCCAAAAGAGGACACTCAGTGCTGTTTGGTGGGGATGATTTAATCCTTCCCACCATCTGGATTCTAGCTGGAGGCCACCCACCCAAGCACTGACCAGCTCATATATTTCTTAGCATGGATGACTTGATGTGATCATGACCTGAGGCTGTATAGCTGTCACAGAGGGGGGGGAAGAAATAAAAAGCAGCTTGGTTTACAGGATTGAGTCCAGTTTCTACACCCAGTGAAAAAAAACCCAAAAAACCAACAAAAGCAAAGCAAAAGCAGATTTAAAACACCATCATCTGGAGAATTGCAAAATCTCCTGTGACTGACACCAGCTTCCATGGGACACATGGGTGTGATTTATGTCCCCAAAAAGGTTGCAATGAAAGCCATGGCTGCCCTGACCACTCCTGTCATGGTCCTGCCAAGCCAGCACACCACCCACACGCCAGGTCCCCACACATCTATCACCTTCTTCTTCTCCATCTTGGGTTTCTCCTCTTGGCAGCCATGGCTGGGACTGTGAGGCAGCCTTAGGGCAAAGATGGATGCAGGACACTCTTGGCAACAGCAAGTGGTTGAACTGGCCATGGCCATGGCTCAGCTCAGGTCATGGAGAGGGGGGGGTGAGGTGCTGGAGGCAGCAGTAAGCAGAAAATGACACTTGCTGACCTTACTGTGTGGAGAAACATCTCTGCTGAGGCCAAGAACCAGCCAGCACATGCTTGTGGATGGAAGGATCACGCAACACTGACTCTTCCACTGTGGCTTGTGTGAGTTTTTTTAAAAGGATATTGTTTCCTTTGGCTTGATAAAGCAGGATGACCTCAAGACAATGACAGGGTAGACTCATTGCAGCACCTCTTAACTCCTCTATTGCCAACCTCATGTCTTTTCTGGGCTCACCTGCATTTCTGCTATTCCAGCCTTGCAGGAAAACCCACTTAGTTCCTATTTTGGATCTCAGCTGGATCTCAAGGTGTCCTGTCTTGGGTTCCTGATCTGTGAAAAGCTCAGATCCCAACCCAAGGTGCCACCAGCCCTGTGAGCTTGGCTAAGGATGTCATTGCAGAGTTTTTTTGGAGGACCATGTGTGAAGATGAAGTGGAAAACAGTTTCCAAAAACACCTTGCTTTTGGATAACATTGAAGCTTTTGTCTCCTGGTAGACCCTCTGCTTGGCTCTGGTGAGGCCCCAACTGCACTTACTGTGTCCAGTTCTGGAGTCCTCAATATAAGAAGGACATTGAGTTGTTGGAGCAGGTCCAGAGAAGGGCCATGAAGATCATCAAAGGGCTGGAGCAACTGCCGTATGGAGACAGGCTGAAGGAGTTGGGGTTCTTCACTCTGGAGAAGAGAAGGATCAGGGGGGACCTCAGAGGAGCTTCTCAATACCTGAGGTGGGTCTACAGAAAGGCTGGGGTAGAACTTTTTAATAGGATATGTGAT